>JAVTVY010043648.1:0-22182 GCA_036873755.1 Hanleya hanleyi | reverse complement strand
TACCCAGGGGGCCCGAGGGCTAAAACTCAAAAGTCCTGTTGTAAAAGGTTGTTGGGTTTAAATATATTCTGTAGATACCCAGTAACACTTTGCACATGGACAACCCCGCCAACTTGCTACTGGAAACTTGTTATTGGCTACAATAGAAGTATCCTTCATAAAACCTTGGTTCTACAGAAGATAGGGGGAAGGTTATGCAAATAACAATAAGTTCCTTGTTGTGTACTTTGATATCTATTATGAGGCATAAATATAATCATCATTGATCAGTGAAAATATTGAATTCAAAATATTCGATTTAATGTTAATGGGGTGACGTCACTTAGGGATGATTTCCAAATATCGCCTGAAAATCAAATTTCCCCACTTTTTCAATTTTCAAAGTTTTTATAGGCTATATTAGTGAGTCAAAGTGTATTAACTTCATGAGATGTCCAACGATGGCATAGTGATACATTTTCAAAAATTTGAGTGCTCTAGTTTTAAGATTTCTGAAAGAAATGTGAGTTTTATCCATGTCAGGGTATTTCTTGAAATTTAGATTTTTGAGCTACTGGGTATCAAAATCATCATACAATCATAACAGTTACTCCCGAAGGCCTAAACATACTGCGAAAATACTAGTATACTAGATTTAGGAATACATTTTTTTTATCCGGGACCATCTCAAATGTACGATTGTTATCGTATGAAATATGAAATATTTATTTATAGGTAAAATTGTCATTAACGAGGCTGGTATAATCCCAATTAGAGGATAGGTTAATCTAAAGCTGTGTATGATACATGTACCTTGCATTCTTAACCAATTATTTCCAGGAGATTATTTCATCTATTAGAAACCGCTATTAGTGAGTATGGTTTCAATAGAACAAAAGGGGAAACAAAAGCGTTAGAAATGTAGACCCTGAGCCAGTAATCGAAAGTCCCTGTTTATCATGGAGCTCATTGCATGTCTTTTCGACATCTGCGTGCTAGCCAGTGGAATATTGATGGAATAGGGCAGGGGTAGAAATATTCGAAATCATCAGCTGGTCAAACATTTGCCGGACATTTTCATCTTTGGCAGGACAAAAGTTATTGTCAGACAAAATGATGTTGTTTTGCTTCATTGAACTATTTCTGAGATTTGCTGAACCAGTCACAAATGAATTTCTCAAGCGTCCTTTGCCTTTCAATTTTGGTTGATCTCTCACATATTAACGTCCAGAGCTGTAAACATACCATGGTCGATTTTTCTTGAATCGTTGTTAAAATTTCATGTCACCGCCACAATAGATGGCGGTGATGCAGGCAGAGCTTTTAGGGCTTTGTCTAGCTGTAGTATTGGGCAGTATTTCCGATTTTTCTAATTCCCCTTGGTCGCGGACTTTTTTTTAAAGTAAAGCCAAAGTTTTACAGGCCCACCATTTTGTCGACCGAACACGAGATTTCCCTTCAATGTACACCTCATTCCATGTGACCGACCCGCTTCACCCGACGACCTATAACTGCCTGACAAACAGCCGAGATGTAAAGTGCTCATAGACACATGCCGGTAAATATAGAAGGATGACTTCAATAATTCAGACCAATCAAAATGTAGGTCACGAGGAATGCCCTTTCAACATTCCATTCCCCAACAACAACAACATCAAGCATGGCGGGTTGACTTTCGTTCGGGGGATAAAACTAAGATGAAACGGTTGCCTTTATAAGCGATGTCATAGCAGGTTTTGTATTTTCTAGATTCAGGACTGATAAACTGCGTCGGACAATTGTCCGAGGGACAATCCAATTTTACCGGACAATACGTTTTTTTGCCTGACATGTCCGACAAATCAATGGCTATTTCGCTCCCTGTAGGGGTTGAGGCTTGGTCAAATTTATATGGTCTTGGCGATTTTTGACATTTCAACAGAGAAAAAACAAGCCCTTTTTTCATGCTAGTAACACTCAAGGGATAACTTATACATCAACGTGCTTCTTTCAAACCGAGCAGTTTCACATCTTAGCATATCACTTTACGCTCATGTTGAATCTATCTTCATGGTTTCAGGTTGAAATATGACGGTTAAATTCAAAATGGTACTCATATGGGGTCAACCTGAATGATCGAGGCATTAGTCTCAGCTTATTGCTCAATTTTTAAAAATCGATGGATCTATATTAATCATAGACCAACATATTACATGTAGGTCAAGTTTGAATCCATTTGCATTTCCCTAAGATTAAAATATGATGGTCAAATTCAAAATGACGGTCATGTGGTGTCATCTGAAAATCATCATGCTTCTTTATGTTACTCGTATACTTCAATGAATTATTCTTAGCTAATTGTTCAAATTTATCAAAACCGATGGATCTCTTATCACAGCCCAATACCTTGCGTCAGTTTCGACTCTATTTGCATTTCCATAAGATTAACCCTACCTGGCCTGGGGGGGGGGGGGGCGGAAAGTGCCCCCCCTAGTAAACTTTTCTCTGCTGCTCTGAAACGACAAAACCGAGGAGGCTGAAACTTGGTGACTTTTAAGCTTATCTAATTGGGGTTATTTTGAGCCTATTTTCATATATCCCCGGACAGAGGATCATGGGTAAATTCAAAATGGCGTCCATGTGGTATCCGCGAAAGTCGTGTTTTTCAATCTTTTCGCTCCATTTCTTCACATTTTCCTTGCCTAAAAGGCCTTGAAAGTATTTTATTTATTTTTTGCTAATTATTCTACATTTTATTTGATTTATTTCGAGAGAAAAATCGGAAAAATGAAAACTTCGAAAAATCGACCCCAAAAAGGCCAAAAAAATGGCTTCCGAGAAGATGACGTCACTGTGACGTCATCAAGGCGACCATCTTGGATTTTTTTACATTTCCCGGTAGAGCTTGAACCAAAGATAGTGTGTGGTAAGTTTCAGCGCTCTAGCCTTAGTGGTAGAAAAAATATATAGGGAGGGCACTTTCTGCCCCCCCACCAGGCTGCGACACACCCCAAATCGCCCAGGCCAGATAGGGTTAAGATATGATCAAATTCAAAATGACGGTCATGTGCAATCTGTAAATATCGCTTTTTCATATTGCTCGCATAATGTGAAGCATTCTTCTTTGCTTATTGTGTGGATTGTCAGAACTGAGGGGTCTAACATCTTAGCATGCCACCTTACACCCATTATCAATGTATTTCCTTAGTCTTCAGTTTAAAAGACGACATGGCTATTATGGGACTCATATTTTCATGTTGCTCATGTTTTTTTCATGTTCAAGGCATTTAGCTGACAGTAAAATTGTCAAGCTTTTTCACCTTAAATTCATCTATCGAGCAATAAGCCTAGTTTGAGTTTATCTGCATAATCCTCACTGAAATAAATTATTGAGGCATTCAGGGTGGCAGACATATGGAGTCCTCCAAAACTCATGTTGTTAAATGTTATTCGTCTAATTCAAGTGTTCATTTATAGCTCGAAGCAGATATTTTTCAGAGCTGAGAGGTTTCACGCCATAGCTGATCATCTTAGGTTCATTTTCAATCTATTTGAATGATCCTAGACAGACAACATAATGCTTACTGGTTCAAATAGGCAATAATGTGAGGCTATGTGTCACTCAAGTTCAACGCTGTTTGTTCAATTCAAAGCAAACTTTATCATCACGAAACACAAAGGGAAAAATCAGACCAGTCCACCGTAACATATCATACTGACAGGGCTCGAGCCTATATTCGCATGATCCTGGTCCTGTACTCAGTAAATATTAGTTATAATTATGCTGTCCTGCACGAAATATACCTTGGGCTAAAGTCTTTACTCTTCTCGTCATAATTTACAAGTCATAAGAGTTTACGAATTTAGAATACGCATCTGTAGAATAAAATTTTCTTCCATCATGGGGCTAGAAAAATGCACCTAACTGAATGACAAAAGATGGCACAGCATGGGCGCCATATTGGATTAAATAAGGTTTTTGTTCACTCTTAGCTATTAACAGGAGATGAACATTACCAAACAGGAACAAGCAATTAGGGCAGAAAGTTTTAACTTATCACATTTTCTGATGACGTTTTGTTTCAGTGTCGTGGTTTCCCTTCTGCTGGAGGGTGTGGCGAAATAAAAAAGAAAAATGGAGTAATTATGACTTCATCACTTTATGAGCTAGCAAACGCTTCCCAGTAGCTAGTTGACAGGGTTGTCCGCCTACATTTTGTTACCACATATATATAGAAACCACTCAGGACCAACAACCGTTTACAGCACGACTTTTGAGTTTTTCATCAAATTGATGTCCTGCCCCCTCTACAGTGAAGACTCAACCCCACTAGATCACAATTTTGTTAACCTACATGATGTTACATGTACATCTTATGTAATGCATGATTACCGAGTGTTGACAATAACTGATAGCCAAGGAGTATTGGATCCCACTGGGCTATTTTTATGATATCTCGAGAAAAGGTAGCATAACCTCAACACCGAAAGTAAAAATTTTAGAGCGAATTGGCTTATTTTTATATAATATGGGATTTTGTACGGTCTGCTTGTACATGTAACCTGATTATCAACCCTACTATAATTTTATGAAAAATTGCCAATAGTCGATTTGTCCAAATAACCTAATAATTTCTGCAGCAAATGCCGAATGGGATAATTAATTAAAATGTCGAATCGCCTGGCTTTTCTTGAAGACATTAGGATGTGGCCAAGCATGGTCATAAAGCAAACTTATCCTGATTTCTCCAAGTCAGTTCGCCAGTTTTCCTTCTTTTTGGTCTGACTACCTTGAATAGTGGAGTCATCAGCTGTCTGCTTAAGGGGAATGGTAGAAAACATTATCGGTACCACTGAACGGACTCAAAATTCCCCATTTAACATGTTTAATGGGAGCACAGAATTCAGAAAGAAAAACAATATTTTGTGTGTGGGATATTGTTACTCTATTTCTCTATTCTAGTTTGACGGCTAGAAAAAGATAATTGTACCCAACTGACAGATCTTGTAGAAGATAGATTGCTCTCGCCATTCTAAGAAAATTCTGCAATTACTGGGTGTGAAATCCTCCGATTAAAGTTTTCTAGACAAAGCCAGAGAGATGAATTTCAGTATTATAGTGACCAGACAAGTGGCAATGGAAAAATGAACCCAGCCCTAAAGCTTTCCTACTAATGAATTAAGCAATGGATTAAAAACAAATGCAATATCTTTCGGTACACACATACATGTCTGTCAGTGTCACATCTTGCACAGTTCGAAGGAAACTCCGTGTTGATCTGTGTTTGAGCTGTCCAGGTTAAATACAGGTGAATTCCTCTTGAAGAGTTGCCGTCCTTGTTAAAACGGGTCAACGAGACTCTGGTCTGGTAGATGACTTGATACATTTTCCAGCTTAATGATCTCACAGTAAATGCACGTTATAATACAAGCAAATACACAAGTGATCAAGAAACTAGTGGTCCCCAGGTTCATATAACTGATTCATATTGACGCCTGGATAGTGGGACTGTCTTCATTTTACGGACACATTCGACCTTGGGTTGGTTGGTTGGTTGTTTGGAGTTTAACGTCGCACCTAACCTTATTGGTCACACGGCGACCTTGGGAAACAGTTTGTTGATAATCTGGAATTGATCACATGTCACATGGGGTTGGTGTTTGGCAGCCGTATTTATAGTCAAGAACACGTTGTGGGTATGAGACGAAGCTTGAATATCAAATACATATTCGAGGCAATACGATGATCATTTAAACATTTCCACGAGTACACGTGTATTGATCAAGGTGAACAAGCAATAAAAGTAAATAAAATATGTCAGCTATACCCGGGATCCTTACTTTATTATACTTCTAAAATCAACAATATGCCGACCAAACTGCCCAATGTGATAACTGAGATAAAACTATCACTGCCAGTTTTCGATTCCGTTGTGCCCCAGACACAGTATGACATGTATTTATTTATCTGTGACCTCTTCATCCTTACAAATTTTTTGCAAGTCTGCGCACTACAGTTTTAAGATTCTGCGATCGTCTTTTTGCAGTATCATCAATCGAATCAACTATCATATGAAATAGATCCAAAACACGACAATAAATAACGAACCCGGATGATAGCAGGCTCAATGCGTCATCTCGAGTAAAGAGGCCGGTGACGTGTGATGGATAAGGAATGTCCTGGTGATAATAGTATCCCTTTTCAGAGGGGTCGCTATAACAAACCAAAACTGCCACAAGACCGACGGCTCTGTCAGTTTTGTCCCTCATCTGTAGAAGATGAATTTCACTTTGTACTTGAATGCTCTGCTTATTCCTCAACTAGAGAGAAATTATTCAAGGATCTGATTAACTTGCACAGCTTATTACCTAGTGTCCTACTAGACAAGGGGATACTATTCAGGCTAGTCATGGATCCCTTACCTACATTATCGCCCCTTATTGGGCGGTACATCTTTGATCTCAAGGAAATTAGAGACTCCAGGATACAACTGGGATACTATGAGAACCCGTTCATGGGAGCTCAGCTAACAAGTCCAATATTACACATATTATTTTGTTATTGTTACTGTTTTGTACCAACTCTAATGAGTGTTTTGTACAATAAAAATGAATTGAATTGAATATCCTTTTCTATTGCAACTATCATGGACGGACACTTGTCCCCAATGTGGAGAAAAGCGAAACTCTTAACCAGTGGACATTCGTAACCTCCACACCGGCGCGGGCCGAAATCGAGCCTCCTCCTATCTGTCACAAAAAGAATGAAGAGATAAGTCCTCAAGATTCCCCGATCTTATCTATCCTCAATATGGTCAGGAAACTTTAATATATTGACCTACGCGAACGGGCTCAATATATTGATTGAAGCATGGATTTGAAGCCTATTTTCTATACACATATAGCATATATGCTAAACTGCAGGGATGCTCTCTAAAAACAACTGTGTACCAAAACTACACAAACTGTGCACCCTGGGTACACACCGATGTAACAAAATTGAACATCTACAATCACTGTTTTGCTGCGATACACAATTTGTGTATTGTGTACTTCTTAAACACATTTTTTGTAGATGTGCAATTCTGTACAGAGAGTATGGATCGATATATTTTGATTCACAAACACATTGTACATGTACACACTCGCGTGCCATAATAAACTTCACAAAATGGTTGACGTAGATAGCAAAGAATTATAGTCATGCTAGGTTGCATGCTAATACATGGCTGAATCATTGAAACAAAGACAAAATCGTTGGATTTGAATATATGCCATATGAAATTTGCGCGAAAATTGTAATTACAAAAAAAATAATCACTTCTGAATGATATCATAGGGGGGTCTATATTTCAAAGCAACTTTGAGAGTTAGGTCTTAAAAAAAAATACTGACATATTAAAGCCAGGCACAAGTTTGATTCCTAGAACTTCCTAAATATTTTCTATCATGTTGATTCCTTGGGACTGACCTGATCAAATCATGATGATGAATCTGTTAAATAGCCCATACTGAAAACTTTTCGTATTGGACTGTGGCAATCGTGTAAAACTGTACAAAATTACAACGGATTGCCTCCGAAGAGTTTATAAAGTGAAATTAGTTCCCAGGGGTCTGCATCTCATAACAATCTGAAGATAATTCTCTCAGCTTTCTACAACTTTTATTCTTGTATGAATCGGTTAAGTGGAAGTCATTATTTTGAAAGCAACTCGGACACTATTTTCTGTGTCCCTCCAAATTTAGGAATCAAATTTGACCCGTGTACACAGGGTTGTAAGGTGAGTGTATTAGTTTATTTAGAATAGGCAAACGGATTATATCCCCTGGTCACCACACATATTTGAAAGTATATGAGAGGCCAACATTTTGACATGATGCAATGTAACATTGTATGAGAGAACTCGGTTCTGCTGGGTGTTATTAATGTAAGCATAAGTACTCATTTCCTTATATTGACAGATCCATCAGAACGGATGACTTTCCTGAGTGTGGTGGATAAAGCGGTCAACATTGTCTTGAGTGAGTACTGTTACTTTGAGTAGAATTTGAGTGGATCTACCAACATCTGCGGGGACGGGACGGGGCGGGACATGGGGAGATGGGGCCAGCCGAGGGGGATAATTTATACATGTACTTCTTCTGTCGGAAAGAATCTAACCACAGGGTCACATTATATATTTTGATCCAATCCGACTGTGAACACAACCTGAAAGACTGTCGTTATGCGGTTAGGTTGTCAGAAAATATTTTGAGGTCGATTTTGCAAATACCTAAAGCTTTTGCACAAAAAAATATTCGCCGTTTAATTTCCCTACTACATTGTAATAATTCACAATATATCTGCTTTCAATTAATCTACGCTGCCGATATCATGATATATATGTAGGGTCAATGCGAAATGAAACAACCACAGGTAGCAGTCCTTGTATATCGGAGGACAAATATTGTGAAATGTATATATGGGGTGGCACTGGAGGCCATATTGGGTCTAAGTATATCTATAGAGACCTACCCCCCCCCCCCTCCCCAACCTTTTCCTCTCCCCCCAACCCACCAAGGACTGCTGCCTGTGGAAACAGCGAACAGGATGTACTTTTTGCATCCTGTTCAAAGTTAACAACAACAACATACTGAAATTTCAATTTCAAACTTCCCACGGACTACTATAACCTCGAAGTCACTGCGTTATCACTTGCCTAATCTGATAGCTTGGCGACGTGTGAATTAATAAGTTGGATTATTTGCAGGTGAAAGTAAAGTCTACCGTTCATTCTGTCAGAAAAAGATCGAAGGCTCATTTGTGGAGACGACGCAGTGTGAGCGAGCGAGAGAAACCATCGGGAGCGAAAATAGTCTCTTGATAATAGGTCATTCAGGTTACGGGAAATCTTCATTGCTTCAACACATTTCAGCCACTATGCAGGAATTTTATCCTATCCTCTGCAGGGACCCAAAAGAAATTAAGAAGTACATTGACCGTGTACAGGGCTCAAACATCAAAATTATATTCGTTGCGGACGAACCTTTCGGTGGCTCATTTTTACAAAATACTCTTTTCAATGACTGGCTCAGCATGGGTGAGAAATTAGAAATGTATGTCGGTATACACAAATTTCTGTTTGCCAGTAGGCCCACTGTGTGGACCGACTGCAGGGCACATTTTTGTAATAGCACATTGTTCTGTAACATAGTAGAATTTACCCCTGCTAACTTAACAGACGGGGACAAACGTGAAATGATCCGGAAATATTTGGGTAATTCGGGTAAACTAACAGACAGAGAGATCGATACAATTGTAAGTATCAAGAACCCAGTAGCATTCTGTCAATGTTGCAAATTGATGGGAGACACAACGGAAGGTCAGACAGGTGAAGATCTTGTTAAACTATTTGAAAAACCGTTTTCCTATCTTACTTTGGAGTTAGAAAAACTTAAAGATAAAGACACAATTAAATACGCCACACTTTGCTTAGTCGCATTGTGTGGGGATATACAAACAAACCAACTTACCGGTGTATTATCTGAGGTGACGTCTGATGTCCGGGAGAGGATTGAAGTTGTGTGGGAGGTCTGTTGTACAGATCCTATAGCAGTCGCAAAAATCCAAGACTGCGCAGAGAAATTATCCGGTACATTCCTTGTAAAACTACACAAAACTGGGGAAGATTCCACGAGAATTCAGGTGTACACATTCTCACACGATTCCATAAAGGAAGCAGTAATCATGCACTACGGCAACCGTCATTTCCGCAATTGTTTAAAATTTTTACATCGCGATCTCCTCGTCAACATTTCCCGCCCTCACAACTACACAAAAAACGAACACGAGTTTGTTGTCTGTGTTCCTGACGATGTAGTAATCCACAAAGAATTGGTGAAAGTGTTCACGGAGGCGGCCATTGTCGGCAACCGGTCTCTGCATGATGTATTCCAGAACCCATTTGTCCGAGAGAAAAACTTCGAAGAAGTTTGGGTTGAGTATTTGAAGTCCTGTCATCCTGACAAACTGACCGCCTTCATCGAGAGTAAATTGTGGGATGGTATGTGTGTATACCATCTATCTGCTCGGTCCGGTGCTCGCACACTGTGGGAGTTAATCGACCTTGACAATAAGTGTACATGTCTGCCTGACTCCACTGATCCTCTGTCTGTGGCAGCGTCACGTGATGATAAACTGACGGTCACCAATCTGATGACGTCACACAAACAAACCGACACTCAAATCCATCGGGCTTTCCTCGCCGCCTGTAAACGTGGAAGTATGAATGTGCTAGAAATGTTCTTACAGGAAATAACGAAACTCGATGACACAATAATAGCGACGGGACTGAGGGACGCATGTGGGTATGGACAACGTGAGATAGTTGAGTATCTGTTAGCGAGCTATTACAGTCCTTGTAAGAAGGATATGTGTGGGTGTATAAACGGGATGATGGGGGCCTCAGGGAGCGGTCAGACTGACATTGTTCTCGTTCTCTTGTCTCACGGGACCGTTATAAACATCTCAGATATTCGCGGACAGACAGGTCTTCATTATGCTGCCATGAATGGACACATAGAGACAGTACAGACACTCTTGGATCATGGGGCGGACATACACATAAAAGATAAAGACGACCAGACAGCTCTTCACTGTGCTGCCATGAATGGACACATAGAGACAGTAGAGACACTCCTGGATCATGGAGCGGACATACACATGAAAGATAATAGCGGATGGACAGCTCTTCATGGTGCTGCCATGAATGGACACATAGAGACAGTACAGACACTCCTGGATCATGGAGCGGACTTACACATGACAGCTAATAGAGGATGGACAGCTCTTCATATTGCTGCCATGTATGGACACATAGAGACAGTACAGACACTCCTGAATCATGGAGCGGACTTACACATGACAGCTATTAGAGGATGGACAGCTCTTCATCTTGCTGCCATGCATGGGCACATAGAGACAGTACAGACACTCCTGGATCATGGAGCGGACATACACATGACAACTAATACAGGACATACAGCTCTTCAGTATGCTGCCAGGTATGGACACATAGAGACAGTACATACACTCCTGGATCATGGTCAGATGTGGTCCAACTAGCAATTAAACTCTAAACTTTACCATTGCCTGTCAGTGGTGTGGTCTGCCGTTCTACTACCGTAAGGGGTAGTGTACCCTTATATTGTATTTTATATACTACTGTTCTGTGTTTGTTTGTTCACCATTTAGCGTTTTGTACACTATCCAGATTTGGATGTTTGTGTACAATAAATTGAATCGAAATTGGGCTGCCAGATATGGACACATAGAGACAGTGCAGATACTCCTGGATCATGGGGCGGACATACACATCAAAACAAAGAAAAACAATACCGCCCTGGATCTCGCTAAACAGCAAGGTCACACAGAAATAGTGGATATGTTAGTTAAACGTGGGGGTGTTAGGGGAAAAAGATCCAAGAAAGTATGTTCATGTATGCGATCGGGTGGTTTACAAATGTTAGCAGAACACATGAAGGACAGAGAAATTAATGATCGGATAGATGATAAATCAATTTCAGTGTTGTTGTAGTTAATTTGGTCGTAAATATCATATATCAACATGTTCCCGAGTGTTGTATCGAATGGAAGAACAATTTGACATACCATTTGAATAATCGGTTATATTTGCAATAAGCAAATATTTGCTGCCTGTCGTCAGAAGTCCATGTATTGTGGGAAACACTTTCTGATTGTGATCCACAAATAGTGTTCCATCATTTATAAAATTAAAAAGAAATCAAATAAAAATAGAGTGTTTACAGGGAAGATTGGACAATGTTTTCTCTCTGCATTTAGACTTGTGTAAATTCTACATGGTGACAGGCAGTGGAAATACTGTTCATTGTCAATATAATTTCATATAGACATGAGTGATATACTACATTTTAGGGAACATTTTGATATATGAAATTCAACACCAAATTCACCGTTAACACATGGACAACCTACCTAATATATGAAAAATTAAATATCCGGATATATTGATGTCATTTTGGATGGTGTCACTTCCGCCTTTCGCCCACACGTGTAAAAGACAGGTACACAAACCGTTGTATCAGCAGTCAGGACGACATGACTCTGTCATCAATGAATTTCGAATATGATGACCGCATGATCATGGCGTTGGTGTCATCATCCTTAAAGCCGTAATATTCCAACTCCATGGTCACCGTGTTTGGGAATTTCCTTTGATATCATATACACACATAACACTTGGCGGTTCTGTCTGAGACAGGATGAATATCATTCGGATGAATTCACTAAACCTATGACATTGTCTGGATTGATGATACAGCCACATTATCGCCGTGATGGATTGTTGCTACAGCCACATATATGATCGCTGTGCTGGATTGTTCACATGTCCAGTGACATTATTGTCTGTCACCGAGGTTACGTCCCCGAGTCCCAGTGCTGGATCCTTGATCTACAAATATAAGGGAACTATTACATATTGACAGACCGTACGCGACGCAGTATTGACGACAGAATAATCGTTGAACGGGGGGTCCAAGGTACAATAAACTGCCGTCTAGCCTAAGCACAGTGTTGAGTTAAATTGCCTATTGCATTGATAAATGATAATTTGTCATCTCCAAATAACTGAGCTTGTGTGCGTGGATGGAGTTATTCTGATCCAACACCCCCGAATTTCCCTGTAATATAGACCAAACCATGAGATGAAATTATAATAAATTCGCAACCTCTCAACCTCTTGCGAATGCAGCTGGTCGTTCCAACAGCTCAATTTTCTTTCGTGTGACTTCAATGTTTTCTCAGTATCGTGAGTTTGTGATCATCGACCTTTTCCTCCTGTCCGGGCCTTCCCGTCATAGATCTGACAGCAGACGACAGAATCAAACTCCCGCGCGTCTGGTCTAAGGGAGATAACCTAACATTTGTATACTTCGTTTCAAAATTTGAGTGAAAAAAATGAATGTTTCTGGTTCTCTCTGTCTGTTAGTTTTTTGCTTCTACTACATCCAATCCAATTATGTGACCTAGGCTGACCCTGTCACTATATAGATGAGCCATATGATATGTTACACGATTGGTTATCTGTTTAGGGATATGGTGATTAGTTCTCTATTTTATGTATAACTGATCGTTCTTTATTAAATGTTTATTTGTTTCTGCATAGGAGTAGGTTTGTACCTGTAAGATAACATAACTTTATTGACACTAAAACAGGCACATGGCTGGTTATATGGTCATTTGGCACAAATGAACGAAAATACAACTGTCAGTGTGAAACAATCACATTTAACAAACAGGTTGAAGTATATAATACCGTATATATGTATAGCAGTTACCAGTTGGACTAGTTGACGTATAGATAGGCCTATACACGTATTTCCAAGGAACTAATAAGTTTCAGTCTTCCGCCAGTTCTCACATAATATCAGGTATTTGGCAGTGAGGATCAAAATAGATTTGGAGATACTCCCAAGTACCAATTTAATTTTTTCGGTTTTCTGTAAGTTAGAGAAGTATGGAAACATTTTCTGTATTATATTGATGAATGGCACTCGTATATCCTTAAAGTTTTGACATTCAAATAAGACATGATATTTATCCTCGATAGATTGACATGAACAACGTGTACACAAGCGCTCAGTTCTAGTTATATTCTTGTATCGGCCAAATTCTATTTCTAATTTACGTGCTCTAATTCTGTTGCGGCAGAAAACACTTCTTAATTCCTTGGAAACGACAAGATCCACATAACTGGCGCGGTTAAACGAAGAGGTCATTAAAGACAGAACTGTAAGTTTATCAGACGAGTGGATAGCGGATAGTACATCCTGCATTGCAATATCCTTAAGTCTACGAATTATGATTTCTATATCACATTTCGTAATATGGGACTGGTTAATATACATGTATCCAAGTCCAAATTAGTCTTAAAGGATACGTATATAGGCAGCCCAGCTATACTACTGCTCAATGTATTAGTGTACACTTCGAACACCAAAGAGCCCGGATTATCCAAATATGTATCCAGAATTGTAAGAGGCATTTCAGAATGTCGAATTTTAGGGGTGATCTGCCAAGTTCCACTCGACATGCGTTAATGACACTTTTAGAGTGAAAACCCAGCAGCTCTTTAATAAATTTTAAATGTAAATATTCGAAGCCATCTGTGTCGCGAAACGTGTTTAAGGTTCTCCAAACTTCACAACCATAGAGGATAATTGGCTTAATTACTGCATCGAACATTTTTTCAAACAGTTTGCAGTCAGTACTACAATTCAAAAGTTGTTTGAGTTTGAAATATGCTTTGAGTCCCTTTTTACGCAGATTTTCGATTGCAAGTGAGAAGTTGCCATTATTTTTAAATATAATCCCTAGATACGTGTATTGTTTTACCACCTCAATAAGGTCTCCTTTAATATAGTATAACTTTTGCTTGGTACGGTAATTAGAATTAAAAATCATTACCTTAGATTTGTCAATATTGATATTCAGTTCCCAATTTTGACAGAAATCCTGTAAAATATTTAGTTAGATTGTAACCCTTCTGATGTGGATGACAAGAGGACAATATCGTCCGCATAATAACAGAGTATGTTAACTATAGTGGAGCCAGCTGAGATCGCTCCTAATGGATCACTATGAATTTCACTTATCAGATCGTTGAGAAATATGTTAAATAGCAAAGGACTAAGAAGATCACCCTGTTTAACTCCTTGAGTTGAAGAGAATGATGGAGACAAACCATCAGAAAATTTAACAGCTGCAGTAGTTTCAGAGTACATGCTCTTCAATATGGAATAGAGTTTGCCGCCTATGCCTATTTGGAGTAATTTATACAGGAGGCCATCTCTCCACACAGTATCGAAGGCTTTACTGAGATCTATAAATGCAGTATGTACTTTATTTTTCTTCGATTTTTCTTGTTCTACAATGTTTCGGAGGGTAAGAATATGGTCAGTTGTCCGACAGTTTGCTGTAAATCCGATTTGACTTTTATGAAAAATATTAGTGCTGTCACAGAAAGCCTGTAATTTGTTTAATATGATTTTATTGAATAACTTACCTAAGCAGCTAGTTAAGGTAATGCAACTGTAATTGTAAGAATCAGACTGGTCTCCCTTTTTTATGCAAGGGCACAATGAGTCCATTATTCCAAGGCGATGGAGAATTTTCAGTCGAAAATATTGCATTAAACAATTTTTGTAGAGGGATGCCAAGTACTGAGATACTGTACTTGAACATTTCATTTATAGTTCCATCTTCAGCTGAATTATTTCCATTTTTTAGAGTTTTTACATCTTGTTCAATTTCTGATAATGTGATTGCACTGTCAAAAAGTTCAGAAGTCGGAAGATTTGTTTCTAATATAGACTTATGTGTTTTAATTTTGCTTTAAAAGTCGTTGTCTTCAGGATGATTCGGGGAGGATAAATTTGCAAAATGTTCTATAAAGTCTTTGTGATTCATTGTTTTGTTGGGATCAGGATCATCCTTAAGTTTCTTAAGTAGGTCCCAGAACTGTCTGAGATCTGTACCGTTTAGTGACTCCAGTTGATGAATCATGTATTGTTTGTATTTTTTCTGCAACTAGCTAATAGACGCCTATATTTTGATTGATGGGAATAAAATTTATGACGTATTTCACCATTTGATGGGTTTTTGTTGACTTCAGTTTTTAGTCTGATTAGAGTACGTCTCATATCTTTGCATGACTGCTCAAACCAAGGTTTGCGCTTGCTCTTTTTGAGATCTGGCGTTAGCCAGAGGCTCTTTAGAATGCTGTAGGGAAATGGACAAAAGTGCAAACCGACTCACGGGATAGCCTTACGCTGCATGAAAGTAGTTCCACAGAGATGAGTTTTGGGGATCCTTAGTGGTTGAAAGGCTTTTGTATGTCTATATTTAGTCACTAATAGTCACTTGGCATATATTTGATCCCTTATCTGCATTAAATATTACTCTGTTCATTGTTTTCCCCACAAAATATGAGATTAATACGCTCTAAAGTATGGTAGACTGGTATCGTCACTTTACCAAAGCTTGGACTCTGCTGAGAAAATTATACAGTTTAGCTGGTTAGGTGTATATGTGAGAGATGCTCTACCATAGCAGCCAACCTGGCCACCATTGTCTCATTATCACCTTTGTAGGCCACTGTTTGCTTTTCTCACAAGAGCAAGCTGTAACATATCTTATAATCTTTTCCTATCTTGTACTCCACCAGTCAACCTGTGGGATATCCAGAAGTGTAATACATGTCTTGTCTTATCTTAACTTGTGACATAACCATCATCAACCTTGATGTCCAGCCCTTCTCACTCATAACACTAAATCAATCTCTATTTACCCCTAGGTATAATCTCTCTTATTTATCCCTAGGCACATGTATGTTTTGTACAAACTGACCGTAATCTCCTGTGGGTATTTAGGCCTAGACTTCATTCAACTGGGCCCTTTTTCAATCGAATTCTCAACAGGTCAGTTTGCAGTTTCAACGCAACACCAATAATACCATGTTAAAGAAGGTATCATATTGCTTTCTTTAAGCTGGTTAAATTAACATGGTGGTCATGGTGTTCATCTGGAATCCCGAACTGACGTATTGGAGGAATTATGTATCAAGATAAAGAGCAAAATTCAGCTATTTTGGTTGAGTCAAGGTTGGATGAGCACCTACTTTAGTGTCTAATTGGACGGAAATTAATTGGGCAACACATGGTTAGCGTAACGTGTGCAACTTCCCTCATTATAGGACTACCTTTCATTGTTCCTACAGATCAATTTCACATAAACTACGATAAAAGTAACTCCGAAAATGAAAGTCATTGTGATATAATATTTTTATAATATAGTTACTTTTATCCTAGGACTGCCTTTCTTTGGTATGTTCAACTTCATTATGTCGGTACCTTTTAAGAACGGCGGTTCGCGCCATAAATCCAAACGTTTAATAAATTTAAACGTTTAACTTGCACCAACCAATCAGATGTCATGAATTGACATTTGGAAGACCTTTCCTCTTCAAAAGCAAACGTTTGCTGTTGTAACGTTCAATACTTTAGACGTTTCCTGTCAAAAGGCAAACGTTTCCAGTAGTAATATTCGAGACTTTTAAACGTTTTTGGTTTAAGGGAAATCGTTACCGGTTGTGATCGTCCAGTCAGATTTTTTTATTGCTGCCGCGTATGTTCAAACCTCAACATCAACACGTGTCCACTGGCAAAACGTTTCCGCTATGTAGTCTGTTTGAACCAATCAAAATAACCCTTACAAATATTCGCGCATATTGTATTCCTCATGCCCACCGTGCATCATGTCCTGCGCAAATTGTCCCGGTGCCAAAGATATTCTCCAAAACCTAATTTGTAAGAACGGTTTTCATTGGTTAAAATACACTACATACCGGAAACGTTTGCCAGTGGAGATTTGCACGTGTTGGTGTAGATGTTGGAATACACGCGGCCCAAATAAAAAATCTGATTGGACGATCACAACCGGAAACGTTATCCTTTTAACCGGAAACCTTTAAATTACAACACATATAAGGGAAGTGAGAAGAGGTGCCGACATACTGACTGCGTCATATGACTTCATAGAATGGCCTTCTGGTAAACCTATTCTAAAGCACATACCAAGAATCTAACGATTCGTGATATGTGTTGTATCTCAGGTACGCTTTTATTGCACCTGTTCATGTGACCGAATTTTTTTTTGACAGGAAACGTCTGAAGTCGCGAATTTACAACTGGAAACGTTTGCTTTTTAACAGGAAAATGTCAGTTCATAACATCTGATTGGTGGGTTCAAGTTTAAACGTTTAAACTTTTTAAAGCTTTACAATTTTTAAACGTTTAAGAAGTTAAAACGTTTAAAGGATGCGTTTATGGCGCGAAAGGCCCTTCATATACCTTGCACAGGATGTAACTTGCGTTTTAGCCACATACATTCGTGCCTGGTGCCACCTGTGCCCAACTTGAAATTAAATATATAATTGTGCGTTTATTTCATTACAAACTTATCCCCCAATAACCCAGCTACCAGATCTCATTAAAGCCCATAGGCTCTAGTTATGTTTTTTCGATGCAATAGATCAAGACTTATAGCATAACGTTTGATCACATATAGGATGCAAGATCTGAAGGAACTCATTCACCATTTCGTCACAACCAATATATGTGGATTTTGAGTATCGCTCAAAGGCCTTCAAAGATTCGTTTGAATTTAATTCAGTCTGAAATTTTTCTCTTTCATCAAAATTCCAAAAATATCTTTTCGGTAAGGGATGTAGTTTAGGGCTCTCCGTGGACGAAGGATGTATCATAATATTTATGTGACAGGTCAACATACACTTGTCAGAGAGAAAGGTAAAATCTCCAACCTGAAATTTAAGGATTTGTGGTAAAAGGTCTGCAAGGGCTAACATGAAGTCCACAACACTACAGCCACCATACTGCACAGAAGTATATTTTCCAACTGTATCACCAAGCGTCCGACCATTAAGCAGTCTCATTTGAGACTGCCTACACAGTTCCAGTAACAGTTTGCCACTAAAGTCAGCATATTTCGTATCCATGTTATTTCTGGGAAGTGGAATGTCGGATACATAATTTTCCTCAAAGATAGGGGAATGTTTTACGTCGTCTGACAGTATATAATCAGAAGCAGTGTTTGTATAAGCGTTCAGACCCCCACAGATCAACACGTCGCCAGAGTTACCAAAGAATGAGACATCAGTGCCGATTAAATTAAACATTGTATCAGTATCAGTAATATTACCCGTATTACGTTTAGGGGATATGTATACGACCCCAATGAACAGATTCTTTGGAGGATTGCAAAAAGATTTACACAGTTTAAGCCACATAATATCGGGATGTTTGGAGGGCGCTCCTATTTTACCCACACCTTTTGCTATAGGGGATTTCACATAAATACACAGTCCCCCTGAATTACGCCAAGCACGTTTGTGCTTAGTTCGACAACTGGGAACCAGTCTATCAAAGCCATTTACTCGAAAGCTGTCTGACTCACAACCACCCCCCTACATCCGACCTTCGCCAGCCGGTGAAACGGTGGTCAGCCGGTGAGGCTATTTTCGCAACACAGGTGAGATGGTTTTAGAAATTTGAATTTCTTTCACATTTCTACTCAGGTTATGGGCAATATTAATGGATATTCATTCATGGGAAATAACAGTCGTCATTTCAATCGTTCGATTACATATCAGAACGCCTTGTGCTTAAAGATATCGTACGAACGCGCGGAGCGATGCGGTTTTCGAGTGAAGTTTCGTTTTCAAACTGTTCTTATCGCTAATTACTGACACTTATAGATACATATTATCATGCGTAATTATTCCCTATTCAATGTTCTTTGTATGTCACCCAAACTTCGACGGATTGATCTGGCATAAAGATTGATATTAATTAAAAAGTCATACCGTGTGCGTCTATCCAGGCTACGGTGAATAGCATAAGCATGCTACGCACTTTTCTTGTTGCTGTTCACCGTATAGCCTGGATAGATGCATATGGTGTGACTTTTTCGAATAATATCAGTACTTACGCGAATTAAATTCATTAAAGTTTGGGTGACATACAAAGAGCATTGAATAAGGAATAATTACGTATGATAGTCTCTACCGACTAGTGTCAGTTATTAGCGATACGAACAACTTTAAAACGAAACTTGGCTCGAAAACAGCACCGCTCTCCGTGTTTGTATGATATCTTTAAGTACTGCTAGCGTTCTGCTAGGTAACCGAAAGATTAAAATGACGACTGTTATTTCTCATGAATGAATATCCATTAATTTTTCCCATAACCTCACAAGACATGTGAAACAAATCCAAATTTCTAACACCACCTCGGCTGACCACCGTTTCACCGACTGGCAACGGTCGGATGTAAGGGGTGATAACTATCTAACCAGGTTTCAGCGAAACACAGAATATCAACAGAACAAGATAAACGTATAAACAAAGGGTCAGTGAACTTTTCTTTACTGAAACGTTGAATGTTCCATAGACTCAACTTAACCCTATCTGGCCTGGGCTTTTTGGAGCCTGCCCAGGCCTGGGGTGGCCGAAATGGCCCCCCCCATAATTATTTTTCTTACCCCTTGAGCTAGGGAGCTGAAACTTATTACACTATACTCTTGGGTCAAGCTCTAACAGAAAATGTAAAAAAATCCAAGATGGCCGCTTTGATGACGTCACAGTGCCGTCATTTTCAAAAACGGCATTTTTGGTCGATTTTTCGAATTGTTTTTATTTTTGCATTTTCTCTACAAAAACTGTGTGAAAAATTAGCAAATATTAGTGTGATATGAAATAAAATAGGCTCAATAAGATAAACTATAAAGTCACGGAGTTTCAGCTCTCCATATAATATATAATATAATTATTATATGAGTATCGGTGAAAATAAGAGAGAAAACCATACATCTGGGGTATCGATGACATTGGAGTGGTAGAGGCTAGTATATTCCCACTGTTGTAGCCGGGCCAGTAGTAAGGTGAATTCACGATCGCCCATGGATTAGATTGTTGCTGCCACTGCTATGCTGGTGGACCTACATTAGGTACCGGGGAACGAATCAACTCAGGGGAGGTTACCTGTGGCTCAAAGGAGGCTACTCCGCTGTCGTGGCCGGCCTTTCCTCCTACAATGATCGGGTTGTCTTGAGTGGACTTCTGTGGCTGTTCAGTTGTATGACTTATGGGGCCACCAAAGAACTCATTGGGTTGGAAGGGTTCAATATCTGTATGACTAATACCCAGCACAGGTCGTAAATGAAGGACGAGTCTTGGAACCCCATTCCGATCATTGAGATGAACTTTGTCATATTATAATGATTCCTGTATCTGCGAACCACATTTCGTTACCTCATTGTTGTCGGTGAATGTAACACCACAGGATAAGGCCAGCTTGTGTAGGATTACATTTGCCATATTCACATGGGCACCACAACTGTCCAATCGGCGCAGAATACCAGACAGGAACACTGAATTAGCTGGAAACTTTTGTTTTACAGTGCTGAGCATTTGTGTGGCATTTTTCTCGAATGCCTTCTCACCGACGCGACTCAAATCATTAGTGCCCGTATGGATTACCACCTGGGATGCATGAATATTGCCACTCACTTCCAGAAAATCTGCTATTTTCAGTAATCCACCACGGACTACTTGTTTGCCGATACGTTTGTTCCTGGCGAACTTTCGCCGGTTTAATCTACTGAAAGACGAATCTGTAAGAATCAGCACATCAAACACAGAATTGTGGTTCTCATGACCAACAATGGGCTTGTCATTCCCAGCTGTGCGAAGATCAACATCGTCAGTACTACTAGGTAAAGGTGTCAGTGTCATAGCTGTTCCCGATGACATCGTGCTGGAAGAATCAAGACAATTTGTGCTGACGACACTCGTGTGAGCTTCTTGTGTATTAGGCTCTTTACTTCCAGGACCAGGGCATTTTTCACCAGGGAAACAGCTGGGCTCAGTAACCAGTAAATGGTTTTGTGCTACCATCGTTGTCTGGTCTCGGTCCGTTGTTACAGGTTTCTGGCGAGATGTATGTTCCACTTGTCTTGCACAAGTTTTATCTTCTTGCTGATGGTTTTGCTTTGTGCTGTCTAGCAGCGTTTGTCTCACATCCTGTATCTCACTTAAGAGCCTACTTTCAATTTCAGCTAGTTGAGCGGAGAGCTGTGTTTTTATAGACTCGATGATTTTTTGGAAGATTTCTGCAGATTGGGAGGGACTTGATGATGTGGGCTGTGGATTCCTCAGTTCTCGACTTCATATCATTTCCAAAAGCTTCCAGTTTTGTGTCCTGGGTGTTCAGTTTCATGTGAAGAAAGTCCAAGTGCTGGCTCAGGTGTTTTATTTTCCCATTGATGGTTTCCCATTAACGTATGTTTATTGGTGCGAAATGACTCAAGGGGTTTCGTTACCTTTCAGACGCAAAAAATTGATGGTAAAGTTGATGGCACAGTTGATGGTAAAGTTGATGGTAAAGTCCCCTAAGTAACAGCCTTATACTAAAGTACTACTTGAAACAATTAAGAGCACAAAGCAAATCTGTTATATTGTCCATGTTGTTGTGTAATATAAATCACATACCTAGGAATGAGGAGAGAATCTATAATATAACAGATCTGTTATATTGTCCATGTTGTTGTGTAATATAAATCACATT
>JAVTVY010043647.1:0-20520 GCA_036873755.1 Hanleya hanleyi | reverse complement strand
CGTCGCGTTCTATCTCTTAACATTATAAGAACGCGACGGGAAGGGCGACGTCGCCCGCGACGTCGTGGGCGACGTCGTCCTTCGCGTCGTGTTGATAAAAGCGACGCGCGACGGAAAGGGCGACGTCGTGGGCGACGTCGCGTTTAAAAAGGGCGACGTCGCGTCGCGTTCTATCTCTTAACATTATAAGAACGCGACGAGAAGGGCGACGGGAAGGGCGACGCGTCGCCTGCGACGCACGACGCAAAAATGGCCGAAACAGAACACCATAATAAAGTGCTGCTGTGAAACTGGTCAGTGTTCAATCAGATATGATTTAAGTTTCGATTGAAGGGGGAGGTTGAATTAATTTCTTTGAGCAAGTAGGGTAATTTGTTCCACTCTCGAGGACCAGCAATTTTAACAGAGTAAAGTGATAAGTTAGTTAGGTAAATAGGCCTGTATAAATCGAATTGATGACCTCGAGTATTGTAGTGGTGGATTGAAAATTGTTTTATAAAATAACAATGGAAATTTTTGGGCAATTGACTAGGGTGATGAAAGACTTTATGGGCGAGGAGAAGAGATGAATATGCATTCAACTTACAAAGTTGTAGAATTTTCTTTTCTTTAAATAAAGGCTCTGTATGGTCTAGTTTATTTGATAAAGTAATTATTCGTAGTGCCCTATTCTGAAGTAGGAGCAATGGGCGTAGGTGAGTAGCGTACGTATTTCCCCATAAAATATTACATAAATATTAAAATATCATCTAATTAGAATATATTCGCATTTAAATATGTAGGTGAAGTCTGAGAACAGACAATATATGAAATATTTAGCACCTTAATAATATCATGCACAGACCACAAATGAAAACGTACTTGTGACTGTCTTAAAACTCCTTATATACCAGCGCATGGGCGTTGTTTAGTCAGGAAGAACAATAGAATAATCCATATTATTGCAATTTAGAGGAAATACTCAATATTTAGCATTTGTGCTAATTATACAATATATTTTCTTTCGGGAGAGGCAGTCCGACAATTTCGTTGCGAGTTAGAAAAAATATTCAATATTTATGATGGCTGCAATTTAGAGAAAAATATTCAATATTTAGCATTCGTGTTAATTATAAAATATATTTTCTTTCGGGAGAGGCAAATCCGACAATTTGAAGCTGTAATTTAGAAGAAATATTGAATATTTAGCATATGTGAAAATGGTAAGCCAAGGAATATTAAAACATATATTTTCTTTGGGGATAGACAAGACCGACAAGTTGGGGCTGCAATTTAGAAGAAATATTCAATATATAGCAGGTTGCTATTTGGAAGAAATATTCAATATTTAGCATCTGTGAAACTGGTAGGCATAGTGTTATTATACAATATATTTTCTTTGTGAGCAGGCAAGTCAAAGTGCTAACTAGCAATAATCCTAGAAATTATCTTCAAAATAACACATCCCTTTCTAAATATCACTGATTTTAGAAAAAAATTGCGAAGTAGCAGATCTGCTAAACAGCATGCGAGACAGTAATAACCATTTTTGTCGGACTCGAGCTCTAAGATATGGTTGTCTGTCCAATGTAATTTGCATTGCAACCATTACATTCAATAACATAAATCACGTTTCTTGAATCACAACACATGTTTTCCTTTACCGTAAAGACACTACTCTAATTCTTAAATGAAAACGATGAGCATTCAATCAGGTATTCACAAGTACCACATCCAGAGTCATTTTGTGGTGAGACTGTCTCTGATTTTTAATGAGTTTCACATCTTTAAGAAAATCTTGTGTTTTATGACTCGTGTGGTATGCTCATATCATCAGTTTGCGGAATATTAGAATGTTTGTCCACGTTATGCGGATTGTATGTGGTCACGAACACTGTATCGTTCGTTGATTTTGGTTTGATGGTTCTTAAAAATGTAATGTTATGTGACTTTACTTTATTCAGGCCTGTCTTGATAATTTCCTTCGGAAAATCCCTACTTGCCAAATCTCTTTCAAGTTCACTAAGCCTCTTTTCCCTTAAGCTCGGTTCTGGCACAAAGGTGAAATTCCGACGGGCAAGGTTATATGGGAATATGGAACTTAGTATGGCTCGAATGATTGCTTTTGAAAGGAAGATATTATCTAGTATATCGGTGGGTTTATGACACAAATCGGTGATTAGGTTGTTTTCGTTTCTAGTGATCAAACCGTCCAGACAAGATGAACTATTACTGTTGCTTTCCGTGGGTTTTTTGATATTCGGGTGCAATGTTTGAAAAATATCGTAGACAGTTTGTACGTCACATTTAGACTACTGCCATAAGAGGAAACAATCGCCAAAATATCTTTTCCATACGTTTCTGAAAGCACTTTACAATATATACATGTAGCACGGACAATGGGAAAATAAACACACACACTGTATATCTGAAACCCCAAGAATGAAAGTCGAAGTCTGCCTGATCTATATTTCGTCGTGTATTTTTTAACTTCCAATATCTGAAAATAGCCCGAGGTGAAATGTTAGGATACAACATCCAAGCAACACTATAGGAACGCTATAGGTATGATGGCTGTTATACCGTTTGTGGCTTCTATATTTAATTTCAATATAAATATATACTTACATGAACAGTGGTTCATGGAGTTGTCCGCAGTTCATTTGACATAATCGCTCACATCTGAAAATTAATAGGGAAAAAAGTCCACTATTACAATATCCACTATATGACTTGTCAAATTCCGAAAGCCAGTTGATTTACGACGAAAATTACTCCACGATGTTCCTAGCGAGGAAGTCCCCATCTTGCATAGGACACGACAGCTGATATAAAATGTGAGTTTTTACGCATTGTTAAAAGCGTTGGGATGAACAGATGTTTTTTGAAATAGCGTACATTATGTACCAATGTAATATAAATCCAGAATATATCAACCATGGACAAGAAATATGGTTAACTCACCATCGGTGTACAGATCAAACGGAAGTACCAACTACTGCTTTCTTTCTTTGAGCAGGCTAGATTGAACTTACCTAGCAATGAATCCTGCAACAATATACGAGGAAAGATAACAGGTACGAGTGACAGATGCGTATATCTCGTATGAAATTTTCATCTGTCGCATGTGCTGGCCCGAAACATGCGAGCAGAACGAGGGTTTCGAAGGATCCGATCGCTTTGCGCCTTTGCATGCGTCTGTTATCAACACATTAGGATTTGTACCTCTATACCATCCAATCAGACCCAAGCTCTCTACAGGTGGAAATGGTGCGGTCAACATGAATGCACTCTAGAATATGGCATACAGATATAAAAAAATAATAATAATAATAATTTTAAAAAATACTTGGGGCTCATAATTTGACAGCTCATGTGGTAGTAGTATATGAAGTAGTGTCGTAAATCTATTATGAATGTTGAGATGGGAGAAATGAGGTGGAAAGTTCACTTTCGGTGCGAGTTCACTTCCGGGTAACCACGCATGCACAGAGTGCACTTCCGGGAGGTGCATTGTGGGATTGCGCGTGCAGGAAACCTCGGGAAAAAATCGGATATCTCGTCCAAAATCTGGAGGAGGGGCAACTGAGGCGGAGGGCTGTACGTCACATCCTCTGATGATCTGACTTCCGTTTCGAGGTTGGTCACGTGACTGCTGGGATTGATGCAAAAATACGATTACAGAAATCCAAAAGTGCCGAAAAACGGGTTTTAGAAAAAGTCAACTGGGCTGGGTCTTATGCGGTCCACATGGGTCTTGGTTGGAGGGAGTAACGTAACTGGCGTTGTGTATGCAAATATAAGATTCCGGAAAACCAAAAATGCGGAGAAAATGGACTTTACACCAAATCAAGTGGGTCTATATCTGCAATATTGGCTTCACATGGGTCGTGCAGGGTGTCGACTTGTGGAGGACATTTTGAGTCATGTGACTGGCGAGTGGATGCAAAACTAAGATACCGAACATATGCGGAAATGGGCACTCGTGACTTTACACTTAGCCAAATGTATCAGACGCATCGTCGGCTGCTCTTGTCCATTCAGAAGCTGCCATCTGCGAAACTGCCCTTGTGTTGCGTCAATCGTCAGCCATGTTCACTCTTGTCCATGTTCTGCGCCCGTCCGTTGGGTCTGGGCCATCCCTGAGCATCTTCGGGCAGTCCAGGATACTGTAACGGCCATATATCTTTAAACAGCTGTTTTCGCATGTTGAACCTCTGTGGCTGGTGACCATGGGTGTCTTTCAGATGTAGCGCCTCCTTTGGATGTAAGCCTGTTGTGAGTTATCCTACAAGGCATCTTCAGTCGCTGCAGCGTAGGTAATAATAGCCGCGGTCACAATACACTCCAATAGGCTGAGTTCCTCGCCTTCCTCATTCAGGCTTTCCTGGGATGTAGTCTGGCTATCCGCGGCCGAGATTTCAGCCTAGATGTCAGTGGGTAGGTTGTTAGTTTCAGTTGGTACTCTCTTAGTATTTGCATCGGTTTCTGGCCCCTCAGTCTCTCTGTACCCAAGTATATTCTTCTGATGTCGCATCATCGGGTAGTGTCTAGTGACCGTGTGTTCGCACTCCGAGCATGTATAACCCATGTTGGCGGTTAAACGTCGACTGTGCATGTCTTTCGAATTGGGTTGCTTTTATAGGCGTGAAAAAGGAAACCCCGTCATCCCCTATCTAACGCTTCAACGCCCTAGTGAGGTAGATCAGAAGTTCTGACAGATCTAAATGATCACGTGATTCCCATGGAATTATTTAGCGAAAGGTAGCCACACCCATCAACGCCTGTTGTTACGCCTTAACTCTCGTCTTAACGCCGTAACGTCTCAGGTCCACCACGAAGGCAAAGCGTCACTTGGAATAGGATATGGGGTTGCCATCGGCAGAGGCTCTGAAACAGTGGTCAAAATGCGAAAACAGCTGGATGTGTTACCGTTACAGTATCCTGGACTGCCCGAAGACGCTTAGGGATGGTCAAGAGCGAACATGGCCGAAGATTGAAGCAATACAAGGAGGGTTTCTCAAAGCCGACTTCTAATTGGTCAAGAGCAACCGACGATGCGTTTGATACACGGAAAATAACATACCTGAATTTTAACACACCCAACGCGGCTTCCCCAGGCTGGGTGTGATGTGATTGAGGGGACAATAAAATGTGCAATACGCAATATGTCTGCTGTTGTTGTTGTTGTTGTTGTTGTTATTGTTCATTCCGCTATCTTTCACCTGATCTAAGGGTCTAGGCATACGTGTATGGGGGATGGGCACTCACTCAGCCACTCGTTCTCCTCTCGATTACTCACTCAGTCATCCGATACACTACTAGGGGGGTTACCCTGCCAGGATAGATAGACCCATCATGCATTGCCCACTACATCCTGTCGCCCACGGTATCCAGTTACACCCCTACCTTTTACAAGAATATTCATGGGTATAAAGTCCGCCACTTCGCGTTTTTGGCGACATGTCCTGTACATTGGAGCGATATGCAAGAGGTGGGAAAAATTCGTCTGGCGATTAAAGAGCAAACTCTACAGGAAAGCTTCCATCGGCACCTCACATTCACACCCGAGAATATGGTGGATTCTCGGACGTAGCCTTAGTATCTCAGCCGCGCTGTACTGCAGCTGTTCGTTTGGAAACTATGAAGTATCCACACGGCCCATAGCACCGGCTTAAGCGAAATTAGATACGCTAGCGCGCGAGCTGTAATGACAGATCAGCTCAAAGAAATAACTTTGATGTTAATGAATGAGTATCGAGGACGTCTGATGGAGTAAACGCCTCAACATGGGGTAAACCTGATAAATGCAAGAATATCCAGAAAAACTAACCTGTGATGCACGACGCCGTACGGCTTAAATTTCTCACCAAAACAATAAACCTACATATACTTGTAGAATGACATGTACAGAGGGCGGGCCCCGAGGACTAACAGTCCACCAGCAGAATCCTATCATATACAAGTAATCAAATGGAGCGATATGCAAGAGGTGGGGAAAGTTGACGCCTGGCGACTAAAGGTCAACCATATTACTCTACAGGAAAGCTTTGATATATATATATGCGATTGCAATGGGACTTATCACAGAGGATCACTCTGACAAGACCAACAATCGGCGTGAAAGATTACCCCAAAACAGGATAGGACAATTGTAATTGGTCTCTTGTAGGTGGATACTCCAGTGAAGCAGGTTGCTCATAGAATACGCGTGATCAGTGCAAATGCAATTGCCCTATCCTGGTTTGATAATCATGGCATGGTTGAGAAAAACGCAGAAATTGTAAACATTTCATTGGTCCTCTCACACAATACACACTGAGAGAAAAAGGGGAATCGTAGTGATGCTTGAAGGGGAATCCAGCAACGGTACCTCCCACGAGACCCCAAGTGAATCAACAGGATGCCCTAGGGGGATCATAAGAAGAATCCTCTGGATGCCTTGGGTTCTCGTGGGGGGGGGGAGAATTCATTGCTGGATTCTCCGTTTCTCTCTCTGTTATGAATAAATTATGAATGTGAATAACAACAACAACCATGGTTTGCTACTGTCCACTCATGTTCTCAGCATTCATAGGAATTCTCTTAGTCTGACTTATAATGACTTCGATCAATTTGACAAATTTCATCCTTGGAAACTGAGAAATTCCCACAAGAATTTAAGCACAATGTACATGTGTGGATAGTAACAAACCTGTGTTGTCCTTCATATTGATGATTCATCCTTGTACATCATCGCGTTGATCCAAGAATTTGAGGGATATCGTATCACATTTGGAACAAAAGCTTTGCAAAACCATTCTTGGGGTGACGATAAATGTAACTATTGTGAAATATGGCATCGATGGCATGCAGAAACTTCAGATTGATGTGGATTTTACTGAACAAAGACGACCCATGGTAGTCACTGAACAGCAGACGGGCTGATGCAATACCAAAATCACACGCATGCGACGAAGATCTCACAGCCACGTGGTGGTGTGATCAAGGGAATCATGTGGAGAAACTGGAGAATCGTGCGAATCCCTGGGGTATATCGTCGAGAACTAGGGGTCTTAGTAGTAGTATAAGAGCATTACGAGTCCCATTGACCTACTTTTTTGTTCCCCCCGGGTAAAATTTGCGGCGGAAGTGCGGCGGGGGATTCCCCAGTGGGGGTTTCCCAATGACGATCACGTGATCAAGGCATGTCTAGACTTGTTCTGGGTTGTACAGTTCTGCCATACGGAGGATGGGTACTAGTATTTCAAATAAATAAATGAATTAATTAATTAATTTTAATTAATTACTTGTAAAATGGCGGCTGTGGGTGGTGGGACAAGATGGCGGCTGTGGGTGGTGGGACAAGATGGCGGCTGTGGGTGGTGGGACAAGATGGCGGCTGTGGGTGGTGGGACAAGATGGCGGGTGTGGGTGGTGGGACAAGATGGCGGCTGTGGGTGGTGGGACAAGATGGCGGCTGTGGGTGGTGGGACAAGATGGCGGGTGTGGGTGGTGGGACAAGATGGCGGCTGTGGGTGGTGGAACAAGATGGCGGCTGTGGGTGGTGGGACAAGATGGCGGCTGTGGGTGGTGGGACAAGATGGCGGATTATAGAAAAACGTATAAAAGGAGTTGATTTTTAGGGTAGGGGTGTATTCAATCTGACTTACCTGACCTGCCTGCCAGCCTACTTGCCTGCCTGCCTACTTCACCTCTAGTCTGCTTCGCCTCTAGCCAGCCAGCCTGCTTGGCTATCCGCTTGTATGAGACGAAAAGCATGAGACGTGGAGAAGATTTTCCCTGGGACCCAGCAGTACCTGCCGTTGAAGTCTTGCCTGAAGACGAGCGTGTGAGGGAGACCTGCACTCTTACACCGGACTGCACCCTATTGTTGTATCCCAAACGTGTGGAGCTCATCGATGACGACAGTAGGTGTTGGTGTACGTCTGAACCAGCGCGTGTCTCTTTATCTCCGGAAGGCTGGACTACCTTGAAACGGGTGTTATTGGGTGACCTCGACGGTGATAGCATTCACCTGTGTGACGACGTCTACATTTTCCGCGGTCCCTATTTTGCTCGACTTCTCTGTCTCAAGCAAGGTGGTTTTACTCTGCACCCTGATCTATGGACAGCCTTGGAAAAAGTAATTCCCATGGTCGATGAAGTACTATCTCTATAGGAGCCACATAACCCATCAGAATACTGCGTATCACGGACTACACCCGTAGAGCTACATCTGGTCTATAAAACACGTCCCTCGGCATCCCATACCTTCATTTCTACGGTTGCAGAGCCATGGCGGAGATCCAGCCCCATTCGACTCGCATTTTACAGTATGCCACCGTGGTGAATTCATTCACGGGTTACCGAGCAGTGGTCCGGTCCATGTTTGCAGATGGCGACGACAACGAGGGACGACGCCAGATCCTGAACGAGTTCACAGAAGCGGTCCCCCACAGAGTGCACTCGATGGAGAGGCGTGCCATCACTCACCACTACTGGACAATGACAGCCATCCTTGATGCTCGGGCTATGGACCACGAGCGCTCACGCCGGAACCAGCACCGGCTGGTTGGCCTCATACTAGTCTGTGCCCTATTGACCCTGGCGCTGTGGTATTGACACTATAAATACCAGGGTCAGACAGAGTGTGTGTCATTCACCGTTCGACATTGGAACAAGCATGTCATCCGTCCTACGAGCCATCCTGCCCCTTACACCCCAGGTGGGGTTACACGTCTATGAAGATAAAGTCACCCTGGTGGAAGACCGGGATGTCTGTGGGTGGGATCCGGAGTCCACATTCACTACGGTGACGCTACCTCGTGACGGCTGGACCAAATTTAAACGGGTGTTGAGCGGCGAGCTCGATGGACACCTCATCCACATAGACAATGCCATCTACGTATACCGTACCTCCCTCGTCGCCCGTGTGGGCCGCTACCAAGATCCTACGCGAAGCTTCACCCTAGACCTCCATCTGTGGTCAGCCTTGGAGAAAGTAGTGCCTATTGTGGACCAGCTGTTTACACCGGACCAGCGATCATCAGACGAGTTGGCGTGGGCTCGTGCTATGGAGGACGCGCTGGCTGAACCCCATGAACAACTGTCTAGTCATGAACCCGACGACGACGAGGCTATAGACTATCCGGCTGAACTGAGTCAACCAACACAACGGTGGTAGAAACTTGTTATAAATAAACCATACTCTCCGGGTCCATCATCATTGTGTCACCATGAAGCGATGGGAGAAGGTGTTGGATAACTTATACTACAGTCCCGACAGTCCGGCGGCCTATAGTGCCTTGTCGGCTCTCTATCGAGCGGCCAAACCCCAGGGGATACAACGTGCCCAAGTCCAAGATTGGTTAAGAAAACAAGACACCTATACCTTACATCGATCTGTCCGTCGCCATTTTCTACGGAACCGGGTCATCGTGGGAGGAATAGATGCCCAGTGGCAAGCGGATTTGGTCGATATGAGCGCCTTTTCCAAACACAACGATGGAAATCGGTATATCTTGACGTGCATCGATATCCTATCCAAGTATGCGTGGGTGGTACCCATCCGGAAGAAAACGGGGGCAAATCTCATAGCGGCGTTCAAAGACATCTTCAACACCGGGCGCAAACCTTTGTATTTGCAAACCGACGAAGGCACGGAATTCCTCAACAGACCGTTCCAACAGTTTCTCAAGAAACAGAAGGTGTTTTTCTTCCATACGTACAACGAGACCAAGGCATCCGTGGTGGAAAGATTCAACAGGACATTTAAAGGCCGCATGTATAAATATTTCACCTACAAGAATACAAGGCGGTACATCGATGTTCTTCCGAAACTGGTGAGGGGTTACAATCGAGCCTATCATCGAAGTATACAGAGAGCCCCCATTACCGTGACCCAACGCAATGAAGCCCAAGTCCGACGTGTCTTGTACCCCAGGCCATCGCACCGAACGACGAAGGCGATGTTCAAGGTCGGGGACCCTGTACGGATCAGTAAAGTCAAGGGCAAGTTCGAGAAAAGTTACTTACCCAACTGGAGCGATGAGCACTTCCTGATTAAACGGCGCCTACCCCGACAGCGGCGAGCCTATGAACTGGAAGATCTTCAAGGGGAACCGCTGCTGGGGACGTTTTACGAGACGGAATTACAGCCTGTTGTAAAATCACAGCAAGACTACTACACGGTGGAGCAGATTTTGAAAACGGAACGTCGACGTGGCAAACTGTTTCATTACGTCAAATGGCAAGGTTGGCCCAGTTCCTTCAATTCCTGGGTCGCGGCCAACCAGGTGAAACGACTATAAAGCCAGACACCACTGCCGTCCTCCTTCATTCCACGTCAAACCATGAACACGGTGCAACCGTCTCTGAACACAGCGTCTTCCAAAACGCGCAAAGTGCAAGTAGGCTTTGGTGTACTAGTGCTAACCCTGCTGAGTGTGTTGTACGGAGGTGTGTTTTACGACGTAGCCTATGTCAGCACGTTACTTAACCAACTAAGAACACCAGCCATCAGTGAAACCGGTCTACAGAGAGCACCAGTCGTATCCAGCCCAGTCACCACCACCACCACCACACCTCGTGTACAAGCCACAACGAGTGTAAGCTCCACACTTATACCAAGTACATCCACTACGTCTGAACCCCCACCGGATTTCATCCCTCACAGTGAACCGACAACGACGACGACCCACGTTGTACCCATCACCACCATCATCATCCCTGAACGTGAACAGACAACAACAACCGACGTTGTGCCCACCACCACCACTCCAGTTCACTCGTACCAAATTTACAAGAGCGGGCTACCACGACAACGGATACACCTCCAACCATGGACCCTCGGTGGCAGCATCCCTTCACCTGCGTCATCGCAGGACCGACGGGCTCCGGCAAAACGCACTTCGTCAGGAAGCTCCTTCAACACGCCGACAGCATGATCACTCCACCCATTGCCAGAGTCGTGTGGTGTTACGGAAAATGGCAGGAAGCGTATGCAGCAATGCCCCACATCACGTTCGTGGAAGGCCTACCCAACCTGGCCGATTTGGAACCCGACACCTTGGTGATTCTGGATGATCTCATGGCGGAGACGGATGCACGGGTGACCCAACTCTTTACCAAAGGCAGCCATCATCGACGGCTCAGCATCATCTACATTGTGCAGAATCTGTTCAGTAAAAACAAAGAACATCGGAACATCAGCTTAAATGCCCACTACATGGTGGTCTTCAAAAACCCGAGAGATACCACTCAACTGCTGCACCTGGCGAGACAGATGTATCCCGGCCGCACACCGTTTGCATTGGAAGCCTTTAAAGATGCGACAACCCCTCAGCACGGGTATATGCTCTTCGACCTGAAGCAAACCACCCCCGACCACCTTCGACTACGGACCGGCATCTTTCCCGGAGAGACTCACCACGTGTACATGCAAAAATAATGTAAACACACCTACAGTGGCTCCCCCAGCTGGAGTGTGTGTGTGTTTTGATGATGGGGATAATAAAAAAGAATGAATACCACAGCAGGATTGTGTTCTCTGAAGTAGATAAAAAGAGCAGAGTTGTGGGTTCTAGCATTAGTTGTACAGGATGTCTGCGCGAGTACGGAAGCACGCTCCCACGCTCCGTGTATTGAAGACGGCCCCACCCGAGTTAGTCCGAACCATTGTACGCGGTGCGGACCCTGCTCTCGTGTGCTGTCTGTGCGAGATTGGACTCAATATCTTAAAAGGCAACGTACCACTGACTCCGGCTCAGAAGACCAAGTTGGCCAAGCATAAGACAGGTCTAAGAACCTTAGTCCAGAAGCGAGTGTCTCAAACACAAAAGAAAAAGGTGTTACAGCAAGGCGGATTTCTCGGGGCTATCTTAGCACCGTTGGCCGCTTCCGTGTTGGGTCCAGTATTGGGTGGACTCTTCGGCCGACAATGAACCACACGAAAAAAATGGTCCTCGTCGAACCTCGGCTCCTTCAAAACCTCCAATCTCCCTACCCTGTCCCTTCTACGGTGAAGACGATAAACACCCTCGATGGAGAGATGCAACAGATCTTACAGAGACCGGGGTTAAGCGATAGTGAGAAAGTACAACGGTACAATGAGACGCTTCAGCGGTACATGACGTTCATGGACCAATACAAAACCCTCTCTGCTCCACCACCATCACCACGTGACACACCGCCGACCTCAGCACCGTTCCAACAGCCGGGTGGAGTACCTTCCACAGCCCCACAGTGGGTCGAAGACGAAGTCCTGAAGAGTGTACCTGCCTCGTTCAAGAAACAAGCTGGCCTGGTATTACAACGAATGAAACAGAATCCTAACATGACTTGGAATGATAAAGGCGAACTCCTGGTACAGAATCAGGTGGTCCCCGGGACCCATATGACGGATTTAGTGAATGACCTGATGCGTCAACGCAGAACGCACACGAATCCTCGAGGATGGGAGGTCTTCGCTGAAGGCTTGAAAGACATGCATGTACCACAGGAATTGGTGGGGAACCCCGAGCGCTGGGCCTTTATGCAGAATGTGAGTACACCACCAGAACCTTGGGAACCGGAGTCACCACCCAAATCACCACCACGGCGGGCACCTACGTTTTCACCCCTTTTACCACGCCACCCTCTGCAACCACCAAGAGCTAAATCACCGCGACCATCACGACGATTAGCGCCCAAGGGCTGGGAGAAGTATTAAAACCAACAGCAGCAGCAGGACAGCTCAGTCATCATGTTTTACCTCACCCTACCCAGTAACAGCTCGGCTGATGTGTTTCCTGACAAAACCTTGACCAAGTACGTGACCCAGTTACCACAACCGTTGCATTTACCTGGACTCTGGGAATGTGGACTCGTGGATATCCAATACCCTTACTCGTGGTACAACGTGCGAGCCAATGAAGTATGGTACGAGGTGACCTACGAAGGACAAGAAACTCGACTCAAACTACCCGAAGGTCAATATGATACCCCAAGGAGTTCATGGGTGGACTGAGAAGTCTGATGCATTATAAGTCTCTACGAGACGTCACGAATACTTCAAAACCCATCAAATCTTTCCCCTTCAAAAATCACGTGGACTTGGATTACAACGCACACAACGACAAGGCCAATCTCACGCTCAGCCCCAACGTAAGTGTCGAACTCAGTCCTACCCTACAGCAAATGCTGGGTTTCAATTACCAGGGGTACGCTGGCCCCACCGGCGAGATAGCCCACATCCCGATGGACATGCGTGGTGGTATGTATGGCCTGTACGTCTACTCGGACGTGGTCGATGCACACATTGTCGGCGACAGCAACGTACCTCTACTGCGCGTCTGCCCGGTGAAAGGCACGTATGGAGCTCAAGTCACCCACAGTTTCAGGCATATCGTGTATCTACCGGTCAGTCAGACCGATATTAGCTCCATCGTCATCGATATAAGAGACGACACGGGACGACCGGTGGCATTCGAACGAGGAAAAGTGGTGCTGACACTTCATTTCCGTCAAGTCCGAGCGGTTCACTTTGCATAATGAAGGTGCCTTATCAATGCCATACAGCCAGTTACGTCGATCATTACACCAAACAGGCCGGGGGTAACTTTCCTGTTTTTGCGGGTACACGCATGCAACGAGGACATGGACTGGGGAACATACTCGGGAGCATCGTCAAAACGTTCCTGCCCTTGGTGACGCGTGGGGTCAAAGCGATCGGCAAACAAGCGGTGCGCAGTGGACTGCAAGTGGCCGGTGATGTCTTGGGGGGTACGGCACCCAAGGAATCCTTGAAACGGCGGGCCAAAGAAGCGGGAGGCGTCTTGGTGGCCAAAGCACAACGCACCGTAGGGAATAAAAGAGCTGCCCCACCGAGACCACGCACCAGTCGACGACCGACCCAGCGACGACGCACATCGAAGAAGACCAAGGATATCTTTTCTTAAAGATGGCTTTCATCCATGCCGAGTCGTGTCCTTCTACCAACAGTGAATTTGATTTATGGACCGTCCCACCTACTCAGACCAGTGCCGAAGAGGGTCAATGGGTGGAACATCTGCCCCTTTCCAGCATTACAGCCACAGGCCCCATTGAATTCACCATCACCAACGCAGATACGACCTACCTGGATTTAGCCCATACGTACCTATATGTGAAAGCTAAAATCACCAATAAAGATGGGTCAGACCTGAAAGCAGAGGCACCCGTGGGTCCAGTGAATCTCTGGCTTCATTCGCTATTCCAGCAAGTGGATATAGCCCTGAGTGATAAACTGGTGAGCGCCTCGACGAACACGTACCCGTACCGAGCCTACATCGAAACACTGTTATCCTACGGGCGTGACGCTAAAAAGTCGTATTTGACAGCCCCGTTGTTCTACCGAGATACCCCAGGCAAGATGGAAGCGAGTCCTGATAACGCCGGCTATACGGAGAGAGTGGATGCCACAGCAGAGAGTCGATCGGTCGATATGATGGGACGTCTGCATGCGGACTTATTCATGCAGGACCGATACCTCTTGAATGGAGTACCTGTCAAAATACGACTAGTGCGCGCAACGCCTGCGTTTGCCTTGATGGCCCCGAATGAGGACCTCGAGTATAACATTGTCATCCAAGAGGCAAGTCTGTTTGTACGCAAAGTGAAACCCAGCCCAGGTGTACAGTTGGGACACATCAGAGCCTTGGAGAAAAAACCAGCCCAGTACCCGATTCGACGAGTACAGACCAAGGTCTTTTCCGTACCTAAAGGCAATATGATTGTCAATCAAGAAAACCTGTTCCTGGGGGATTTGCCCAAGCGTTTAACCCTAGCCTGTGTGGAGAACGTCAGTTATAATGGGACTCTCTCGAGGAATCCGTTCAACCTAAAAGCGTTCAACATCAATTTCGTGGCCCTGCATGTGGATGGCCAACAGGTACCGGCACGCCCCTTACAACCTAACTTTGGAACGGAAAATTACATCCGGAGCTATCTGAACCTCTTCACAGCAACTGGCCAAATCAACCAAGACGAGGGAAATATGATCAGTCGAGACGATTTCGGCAGAGGGTACACATTGTTCTGTTTCGATCTGACTCCCACCTTAGACAACGATCATCAACTGAGTCTCGTCAAGAAAGGCAACTTACGCTTGGAACTGCACTTCGGGACACCTTTACCGAAAACCATCAATGTGATCTGCTACGCTGAGTTTGACAACATCATTCAAATCGATAAAAGCCGTAACGTGCTGTGTGACTTCGCCACCTAACATGGATACAGACCAGATAACCACGGTGCTGGAGACTGACCCAGGAACACGTAGGGTGTTTCAAGGAGTGTTCGCCCGAGATGTGTTCCCATTAGACCGTGTGTATCCGGCTGCTTATGTCCTGAATACAGACCCGATGGATCGGCCCGGTGAACACTGGGTGGCCGTGTACTTGACAGAAGAGCAGGGCGAATACTTTGACCCATACGGCCTACCACCCCTCCATCCCGATTTAACAGACTTCATGGATCAAGGCACAGAGACGTGGTGTTGGAATACTAAAACGTTGCAAAGCCTGGACAGTATGGTGTGCGGACAATATTGCTTGTTTTACCTGTACCATCGATGCCGGGGAAGACCCTTATCTACCATCGTCCACATGTTTGACGAGTACCCCAAGGCCGAGGACCGAGATGTACTCGTCTATGACTGGGCCGCCCATCATTTCAATGTACAAGTCCCGTTCTGGGCTTGAATTCTTTCAATGTACATACGCCCCGCTGTTCTGGGCTTGAATTAATTACAAGCCTCGTGTTTTGGGCTTGAGTTTTCACGTGGTTGTTCTCACGTTGTTGTTGTTCACTGAATAAAAAAAAAAAAAAAATGAGATCTCACCAAAAAACCCTGTCTTGTGTGTTTTATTCATAATGCATCTGGAGATTCAGTCAAACTGAAATCAGTGGTGTAGGATGGGGCCAAAATATAACCCATCAAGGTTAGAATGCGAGAGCACTATAGTAAAAAATAGAGAGCCAATGAAATCAGCCCACAGACCAAGTACGTGTATTTGGTCTAGGTTTGGAGCGGGCATTTCATTGAGCTGCGTGTATACGGTGAGTGAAGAGACTCGTCCAACACGTATAGATTATGACTATAAGTTCTATGTATTCTCCGAACCTTGCAGAAAGGGAGACCGTCAGCGCGCGCTGCCGTAGATGACGCGCACTTCCGGAGATGACGCGTGATGACGCGCGCGCTGCGTGCTGGGGCGGGCCAGGCCGGTGAAAAAGGTCCCATGGTCCTCGACTTGGGGTAGTTGAACTGAGTGTGCTAAAAATAGATCACCAGCTAGCGTACTATAAAAGGCAAGCGGCCTGGTCGTTTCATCGGATACTCTCTCAACCACCAAGATGTTCACTTGCACAACTTGCCAGAAGCAGTTTATTCGCCCAGAAGATTTGCGACGACACGAGGCCTCCATCCACAACGGTGCACGATATACTTGTATAACCTGCGCACGATATACTTGTATAACCTGCGCACGGTCATTTAATCGGGAAGATGCTTTATTGCGCCATGAACGCTCACTCCACGAGGGTGCGACGGAACAATGTAATGAATGTGGTCAACTCTTCAAACGACCCAGTCAGTTAAGACGGCACCAACGTTTGATTCATAGTCCATCACCACGGTATGCGCGACAACCTTCCACTATAGAGGAGCCGCGGAAGGTCAGGCCCAGTGAAGATAAGCCCGGGGAGACGAACGCCACTGGTGATGCGATGACGGAGAGCCCGCCTATACCCACAGTTCAGAAGAGCCTGGATATCCAGCCGGACCCAAGCGTTACGGTTTCGAGTCATTCGCCTGACAACATCGAACATTTTCTGGTCGAGCCCATAAATGTTCCTGGCGATCTCTTACAGGACAACCATCCAGTGAGTGACGACGATCGGAGCCATTGGTCTATGACACGGTACTGTTTCCACCGTCATCGCCCTATTCAAGATATCTACAATTTCCCACTGACCAACCTCACCCGTCTACGCAGCTACGTGGAAGCCATCTTCGAAGATCAAACTATGGTCTTCAAATTGAATGTCGCTTTCGGGTACATCTTACGTCACAAAAGGACGGACCAGTTACGGTATTGTTACCCCAGTGCCAACAACCTTGTGTTTGACCTGCCGTTTACCATCATTCACCGGGCGTCGCTAGAGATGATGCTGGCCCAAGTGGAACAATTGGATGCCTTGAGATGGGCACATCGTCAACGCCCCAACACACAATGGGTGGTAAAGAGGGTAACCAATGTTACGTTTTTCGTGACCAGGACGACCAATCAACCCATCGGGTGAATGCGTCACCCATGCACTGATGAATACCACAACATGCCGTACATACTCTCTATGTCTACATGCTGATCGTTGACGTTACGGAGATGACCGAAGAGACACGGAGGTTACCGAAGATGTCACGGCTCGGCCCTCGACTTGGGATAGTTGAACTGAGTGTGCTAAAATAGATCACCAGCTAGCGTGCTATAAAAGGGAAGCGGCCTGGCTGTTTCATCACACACTCTGTCAACCACCAAGATGTTCACTTGCACAACTTGCCAGAAGCTGTTTACTCGTCTAGAAGATTTACGACGCCACGAGGCCTCCATCCACAACGGTGCACGACATACTTGTACAACCTGCGCACGGTCATTCAATCGGGAGGATCATTCACTGCGCCACGAACGCTCATTCCACGAGGGCGCGAGGGAACAATGTAACGGTTGTGGTCAACTCTTCAAACGACGCAGTCAGTTGCTGCGACACCAACGGTTGATTCATGCCCCGGTACCACGGTTTTGGCGACAACTACCTACTGAAGAGGAGCCGCGGAAGGTCAGACCTAGTGAAGATGAGCCCGGGGAGACGAATGCCACTGGTGATGTGATGAAGGAGAGCCCGTCTATACCCACAGTTCAGAAGAGCCTGGATATCCAACCGGACCCCACCGTTACGGTTTCGAGTCATATGCCTGATAACATCGAACATTTTCTGGACGAGCCCATAAATGTTCCTAGCGATGTCTTACAGGGCACCCATCCAGTGAGTGACATCTATCGGCGCCATTGGACCATGATACGGCACTGTTTCCACCGTCATCGCCCTATTCAAGATATCTACAATTTTCGACTGACCGACCTCGCCCGTCTACGCAGCTACGTGGAAGCCATCTTCAATGACCAAGCAACGTCCTTCAAATTAAATCTGGCGTTTGGTTATGTGCTGCAGCATAAGGAGACAGATCAAGTCCGATACTTTTACCCGAGCAGTAACATCCGGGTATTTGACCAACCGTTTACCATCATTAACCGGGTGTCGCTAGAGATGATGCTGGACCAAGTGGAACAATTGGATGTCTTGGGATGGGCCTATGAACAGCGCCCCAACTTGCAATGGGAGGTAGAGAGGGTCACCAATGTTACGTTCTCCGTGACCAAATTACGGAATCTTCCCATCGGGTGAATGTATTCACCCATGCACTGATAAATACTCAGAATGCGCAAACAACTATTTGGGGGTATGTTGCCTCAACGGTATCCTGGCCTGACCGACGGTGATTAGAATAAACGGTTCAGAGCGAACATGGCCGAAGATGGAACTTTCTGAAATGGAGACTTCTGATTGGACAAGAATACATCTAACGGACAGGAACGAATATAAAACATGCAAATGGTGGCCTCAAGAATCTTCTTGAATTGTAAATATACCCAACGCGGCTCCCCCAGCGTGGGTATGATGTAACATTGGGGAGAATAAACTATATGAAAAAAACTTCTTGTTGTTGTTGTTCTCTCATGTGTCATCCTTGTTGTTGTTGCTGTTGTTGTTGTTCTCTCTCCGGTCTATATCATAGTGTTATGTTAGAGTGTTCAAGCGTAACGACGGGCGTCGAGGACGTCACTGCATTTCGAAGAATTAGTGACAATTCCATGGAATATCAGAGCTTCTGAGCTATTTCACCTGGGCATTGAAGCATTAAGAATGGCTTTGGTGGGCGTTGCTACAAGATGACACCTCACACGACGCATTCGCACCGCGGATGGTACATCTCTACACCAAATAACATCCTTCACTGCTAAAACATTCGCTACTACTCGTACTGATGACGTCACCAATGACGCCACAGATGCTGTGGATATCCCTCAACTCGGAATGTACACCCCGAGAGCTACAACATGACACCTCTCAGGACGCATTCGGACCAAGGATGGTTCCTCTCTACTCCGAATACCTTCCTTCACTGCCCCAAAATGTCCACTTTCGCTACTACTCCTACTGATGACGTCAACAATGACGTCACAGATGCTTCGGACATGCCTCAACTCGGAATGTACACCTCGAGAGCTACAAAATGACACCTCACACGACGCATTCGGACTAAGGATAGTCCCTCTCTACACCAAACTCACCCCCACGCACCCACAAAATGTCCACTTTCGCTACTACTGGTACCGATGACGTCATCAATGACGTCACAGATGACGCGGACATCCCTCAAATCGGAATGTACACCCCGAGAACTACAAGATGACACCTTCCAGGACGCATTCGAACCGTGAATAGCCCTCTCGACCCCAAATACTTTCATGTACTGCCCGAAAATGTCCACTTTCGCTACTACTCGTACCGATGACGTCACCGATGACGTCACAGATGACGCGAACATCCCTCAAATCGGAATGTACACCCCGAGAACTACAAGATGACACCTTCCAGGACGCATTCGAACCGTGAATAGCCCATCTCGACCCCAAATACCTTCATGTACTGCCCCAAAATGGCCACTTTACTTACTACAACCAACTGCGCATGCGCAGATTAACGCGACTTGCATTCAAAAACACACCATTCTGACTCTATCCCACACAAGCTTCACTTTGACACCTCACACGACCCATTCGAACCGTGATTAGCTCATATCTAACCCAAACACACCCCTACATAGCACCCAAAATGCCTGTTTTCTATACTACGGCCAGACTATTGAACACGGACAAACCATTAGTGTAGTCAAGTGCTCCTCCACGAGAGCTTCAAAATAAGACCTCACTCGACCCCATTGGACCATGAGTGGCCCACCTAGACTCCAACATGTCCACCCCGCATGGGCCTATACACCCATAGCCATGCAGTATAGGCCTATGGGCCTACCCAGGCCTCGGTGACTTTTTTCAAAAATTTCACCGATTCGCACGGGGACACTTCCTATCGTGTTCTAAATGACGAGACGAGTGAAACGAGACCCCACAACCCTACCGCAAATGTATAGAAGTAGGTTTCCCAGGATGGTCCTATACCTCCCATACCCCATATAGGCATTTTCCCGTAATTTAGGATAAAGTCCGTATTCCGTATTTTTTCAGGAAATTTTTTACATACACCCACCCTGGAACTAGGGGAAGATAACTCTGTTGATAGACAAGCCCTGTTAAGCCCGGCGACCTATATACCCCTCATACCCCATATAGGCATTTTCCCAGGTTTTTCGATAAAGTCCGTGTTCCGTATTTTTTTTTCAGGAAAAATTTTACATGCACC
>JAVTVY010043646.1:0-21946 GCA_036873755.1 Hanleya hanleyi | reverse complement strand
TACATAATAATAACAGAACAGGGTACAGTCAAATACAAAACAATGATTACATACAAAACAGTGATTACAGGTAGACGACTGCTGGTTTGTGGGCGCGTTTCCATGTACTCAGACTTGCGTACTTTACCGTGGTTGATATCCATGGACCTGAAGACATGCGCTGATAACTCTTTTTCCGGAACCAGTCTGCGAATACTGAAATAATGTTTTAGTGACTCTGAATCGATCAAATAATCAAGTAATATATTTTCGGTATTAGCAATTGAGGGATTCCTCGTTTTTTTTCAATGAACATTTTTTCTTTTTCCAACCGGATGCTTACATCGTCTGTGTTAAATTAAAAAAAAACGGCAAAATGGAAAATTTCATCTCAAGATGGCTAGCACAATCTGCAACATGTTTATTCACTTTGAGATGACGTAATCTATGTGTTTCTATTTGTTGTCGGTTTACGCGAGTCCATGATTTCAGACGGTCCCCTGTTTGGCCTATACATGGAACGCCACATCCATTACAGGTCAAAACATACAGAAGATTTCTAGAATTACAGTTTATATTCTGTTTAATTTTGAAGTGTTTGTTAGTTTTCCGAAAGAGATATGAACTTCCAATGGTGAGATTTAGACAACATTTACATCGTACGTCTCTGGATTTTGATGTTGTAAAGACTTGATCGTGACTTAGCTCATGCTTAGCTTTTGTAAGCAATTTCTTTAAGTTGGGGCCTTGTCGTTTTGCATTTATGAATTTGACCCCATTGAAGGTTTTCTTCGGTCAGTCATTTGACCCAAGAACGGTTAAGTTATTTTTAACAATGGGGAAAAATTTGTCGTTATTAGGATTATGCGTATTAATGAAAGTCAGCACCTTTGTTGTTAATTGCTTCTTTCTTGGATTTCTTAACGTGTCGATATCTGCTGAGAGGGCTTTAGAAAATTCATCCTCAATGACTCCGTCGGGATGATCTCTTTCAAGTACAAACTGTTTCATTCACCCAACCGTTTAATTCGCAAGTCTGGCTTTGTTACTGTTGTGCAAATATGCATTTATATACATACATTTGACCCCTTCATTTAAAGTTTTCCCTTTATACAAAGTACTAAATGAGAATCAAGCCTTATTGGATGTTAAAGAAACAATATTTATAGAAAAGTATGGTTCCGAATTGAACGGATCACATAGATCTTGAATATATTTGTTATTTTGTTACTTTGTGAAATTAGAAGTACGTATTTATCAAACTGTTGAAGCATGTCACATCCTGAAAATACCCGCGTCTGCTTCACAGACCAATTATGTTTGATTTTGATTATTGTTTATTGCATGTATTGTACTTACTTGAATTATCCCATTTAATCTCTCTTACTTTTAATATCTCTCTACTAAAAGGAAACGCCTATCATTAAAAGCCCCACGCTCATATATGAACCGTAATATTGCGAATGTTTTATGTTACTTGCAGTGCAGTGGACAACAAAAAATGGTATTTCGTCTTTCTAAACCAAAATCACCAGTCATAAATGTTCCGTCTTTTACTAACGAATTAGTATAGCGACAGTAGTGATCATGGAAAATGGCAAAAAGGATAATTCTTTACAGTTGCAACCAATATTTTGTTTTTTTCCCGAGATTAGAAACAATTTATCATTATCACTACACAGCATATACCGGCTTGCTGAAACCAATGCACGATGGCCTAACTATACTATGAAATTGAATTGTGTTTACTAAATGTCATGGAATGAGTGCAACTTTCCAATATTACCTCTCCTTCCAACTGACAAAATATATTATATATGGCCTTGGTATATTCAATATGGAATGAGCTATTATTCTTACTACATGATCAATTTGCAAGAAATCTCTATTTCGCACATTTTCAGAGCAAGGATGAGCCGAGATGCAGTGCATATAATACCAGACATTGAATTTAAATGATTTTAAATGTAATGAACAAGAGCAGAATATTGCCGAACAAATTATTTATTGCGATGGAATGAACATTCGAAATCCTTTCTTATTCTAAAAGTAATATGCTAATGTTGAAAGTTCACGCTGTTGTAAAACCCGTAATAAAGTTCGTGTCCGAACCGTACAACTCAAATTACTCAGGTAAATAATGCACCCTGGTATAAAGTGTGAAAGATAACTTCTTATGAACAGGGTATCGCAGATAAATATTTCTTATGCGGCAGAGACAACTGATTCATCATTAGATTTTATTTATCGATTAAAAGTTTTATATAAGGATGATGCTCATGACATGTCTATTTCACAGAAGTAGCGAGTATTGAACAAATATCTATATTGTATGTGTCAGTTACGTTGTGATGTCTGTAATTTGTCTTCTGTAATATTATACCTTCAGTAGATGAACAGGTATAACCGATATAGACGGAAATTTAATCCGCTACGAATTTAATCAGCTTGCTATGATTGAAGACTTGTTTATGATAACTTATCGACACCTTTCCCTCATCTATGGTGTTCTACTTGGCCAAGAACGAGACCTCGCGTATTAAAAGCGCAACTTCATATTTCAAAAAGCTTTCTTTGCTATATTTTAACGTTGTAAAACTCGACGCGCGACGCAAAAGTTGACGTCGCGTTTTGATACGCGACGTCACGTGTCGGTTTTCAACGATTGCTTTGAATTTGCCGCGCGACGATGGACGCGAAAGTACTTTCTTTCCTATGTCTTAACATTGGAAAACTCGACGAGTGACTCACAAAGGAATGTCAGGTTTTTAAACGCGAGGTCGCTTTTTGTTTCACGTGTCGCTTTTTTAACGTCTACGCGGCACGCACATTTGGCCCAAATCAAACACTATACCCAGCGACACGACTGGACAGCTTTTGTACTGACAATGAAGAGAATTCGAGCGAGAAAAATACATATATACATGTAGGTCAAAGCTCCATATCAGGTGAACCACTGAACAGTTAAGAAAACCATACGCGCATCGTTAGATTATTTTATCTAGTCGAATATACAACCCTGTAAAATAGCCGCCTCACGATGTGTCATCCAAAGGCATTACGTTGATTTTGTGTTAGCTCGCTTGGAACATATACGGTGTGAATGTACTTCGCTATAGAAAACGACAGAAGACGTACAAGACTGTGAGCACATCACCTATATACCACATACAGGTGTCGCCAGGTGAGAGCTAATCTCTGTGTTGGCGGTGGTCGATCAAGTCTGCCTGCACTCGTTTATGAGATTTCTTTTATATGTGTTTTGTCGCACAACTGATTCCATCGTCAAACGATGACATTTGCGATTTTCTTAATTTAAACGATTGCTGTGACGTCAGTCCATTCATAAACTATACTTCATTTTCTAAGTATGTCCAGCCACTGTACTTTATCTTCAGCACTGTATGTACTTGAAGTCTATTACTGTACACAAGGAGGGTTCATTTTTATATTGCGCAATAGGAAAGTGCACATCACGAATCCTTTCAAAAGGAAGCACTGTTGATAAACCCACATCCGCAATCCAAAGGAAAGGTAGCGCGTAAATATAGTAAATCCTTGGCTCACGTCTGGAATTGCGATGGTAGTATAGGTCGGGTAGGTTAAGGGTAGACACACAAATCCACGGTTAACAGACCATCAGGCTTCGGACAAACAAAAGCAAAGATAGTCCTGACCCTATATGTCATCCCTGCTAAAGACCACAATTTTCTCGATTGTTTTCCGCCTTCGATGCAACGATTAATCGAATGCCGGTGATACGGTAGGTAAGAATGACATTTGTTCTGTTCAACTGTAAATTTTATTTCAGTTCACGGTTCGTTAACAGGCTTCCCAGGAAGAGAAAATGGCAAAATCGTCACCTCATTTGTAGCTTAAAATTTTGACGGTCGACACCTGTAGAGAAGTTTATCAGCTGATTATCCTCGGCTGTTTGTACCATTTTACATTTGTTTGCCGTCTCCCACCTTTGCAACCAAGACAAATTTTAACGTTATGCAGAATGGATTGGATTATTCCAGAATTCAGGGGATTTACACCCTGGACTGCTTCGTTCAAACGCTAAAATGATCAAAAGTGATTGTAAATGGCAAAAAGAGCTACTCATGTTGAGGTAACTATATATACCCCAAAATGAAATAACTGATGACACTGGTCTAATCAGTCTCAATGCATTAGAATATAATCAGAGATAAAGACAGATAAAGACATTACTGACAATTTTGAAACTTATTCTTCATTTTGCGGTGTATTACCTCGCTCATTGGCTGTATATTTACTCAAGAACGTGAGATAATTCTAGAATTTGGCAGTGAATACCTGGACAATGCTTGCGAGTGATAATAGAATACTTGTTTTAAAAAAATACATGTGGGTTTGATATCGGCTAGCATCGGATAAAAATCGCAATGGGTTCCCTAAATTGATGCAAACGCCATTGGGGTGGGAGGAGAGAGATTTCCTCATAGGATAGGCATATCTTTCAATCGATTCACAAATTTTTGGCATCTAATTGAAGAGGAAATGTCCCCCTTTGGAATACTACTAAATTTAATAGTTTCACGCTTTTGCTTTTTTTAATTCTTAAAATTGCACAAAATTAGAGTTTCTGAGAGCCTCAAATTGCAAAACTGATATTAATTTTGTTGTAGGGCCAACAAGCTCTTAACTCATTTCAGAGAATGCAAACATATATGGGCCATCCACCAAAGACTGATCAGTGCTACTTTGATGGTGGCTTTGGGAAACCAGGGCATCATCATCAAACCCAGTTAATCGCCCCAAGAAGTTAAAAAGTGCTGCATGAGGTTGGCAATCAGAATCTCACAAAAAAGGAACTATTCAGTAGAAAAGGGTAATGCAACCTGAGCTGGTACCCAGCGACTGGATCAGAGTGATCTGATGAAATTAACCCACCTACTAGGCTTCAGACAACCAAGAGGAAAAATAGTCCCGATCTGTTAATCTCTACACGCCATCTATCCTAAGACCACAATTTTCTTTATTTTTTTCCCGCCTTCGCTGCAACGAATAATCGAAGGCTGGTGATACGGTTGGTAAATATGGCATTTGTTCTATCCAACTGCACATTTTATTTCGATTCACTGTTCGTTAACAGGCTTCACCGGAGGACTATTTGCGAAACCTGAGCACTGTTTTTAATTGGCAGATAAAAAGCAAAATCGCCACCTCATTTTGGCCTTCGACACCTGTCAAGAAGTTTATCAGCCTGTTGAGTTTGAAATAGACTACTTCCTGCCGAAAGATGAACATCAAGATTTGATTAGAGAATCAGCCAGGTACAGTTTTGTTAATACTGCAGAGCGTGTAAATGTTTTGGTTGTCTGCTGCCATCACAGTGCCGGCGGTTGATCATTGAAGATGCAATCGACCCTGCCGTTAAGCCCATGGGTCGCCACAATGGAGAAGTCCGAGTATTGACCTTCTCAAATTGTTCACAGCTGACCCAATATATGAATTAAACTCGGACGACAGACAGGAGGATAAAGACAAATATATTAACAGGCTTATTAATTTAGCCAGGTAAACTGTTACCATAGGATTGGGACGATGTCCCTATCATGAACAACAGTCGAATTGTAGTTTATTTTATAAATACAAATGCCATATAAGAAAATGGAAAAGCTTAGATTATAATATTAATATAGTGAACTGTTAGTTTTATCAAAAAGACAGAACTTTGCAAGAACAAAGGAATCTAATAGCTCTTTGGCTTACACGAAGACCACTGAGTTCCGAGGGAGTATTAATGAATTTCACTTAACTCAAGCACGATAAATGTTCACTCTGAAGTAAAACTTTCACTGAAGTTTTCTAAAATCACAGAATTAAGGTTTAATGTCGCGTTCCATATTAAATGTTTTACTTTTCATATTTAGGTAAACTTAGATGCTCTCAGACGAATAACATGTGACTGTTCCCTTGGAGTATTATGCAAGCACCAGGTGAGCGTATTACTAATTCCTCAAGATTGATTCAATGTACATATATGGCAAGAAAATAAAAACTTGCACTGAAAACGTTGCGCTAATCAACAGAAAGTTCATCTCTGTCGTATCGTGTGTCTTTTATGCTGCACATACCCCGAAATGGATACATTCTGAATAGAATGAAATGGTACTGGAGAGATATTTACTTTTAATGTGAAAATCAAACAAGATAATTTTAAACCCACAATGGAGCCTAAAATTGACGACCTGCTTCCAACCAGACAATTTCAGAAAGATAAACCTAGCCCTTAATAGATGTTCCGTCTATTTATTTAGTTACCGAAGTTGAATCGTTCAAACTCGCGACGAATAAGACACTTAAAACTCGGCCAAGATATATTTGACATGAATCTTTCAACGCACTGAGAACCCCATGTTGCCATCATATCCAGGTCCGGTGACGTCACACTGCCTTAATACATATATTTCAAACTGTGTATGCACTTTCCAATGCTTGATGATTCAAGCTTAAGGTGTGCATACTTGAGTTTCGACACAGACCCACTGTTCCAATACGCATGTTTCACAAAAATCGTAGAAATTGAATGCAACATTCAAATTGACCTGACAGATATCTCCCAGATTTTGGCGAAACATGCACATTGGAACAGTGAGTCTGTCTTGAAACTCAAAGTATGCACACCTTAAGCTTGAATCAAGTATTGGAAAGTGCATACAAAGTTGGAAATATATGTATTACGGCTGTGTGACGTCATCGGGCCTAGATATGATCACAGCAGACCACCATAGAATACCATGCTTTATTTGCAGTTTACTCTGTATAATAAAATCGTAAAAATTACAATAAATATTTTCCCACACTGTTTGCAATGGTCTTTCACTTGATGAAAACTTGACTTGAGGGTTTACGATCACTTTAAGGAAATTCCTTAACATGATAAGGAATATTGGTTAGTTATGTTGAGGAATATTCCGCTGGTGTAATAGTCGAAGAATATTCCTTTAAGTTTCAAGGTTTTTTTCTGTGTAGTCACTCCGGCCAATTTGATTAATTTTGTATAAGCTACGGATCTATGGTCACATTCATATGTTATGCAAGTTTAGTGCTCCCAGGCAATATCATTAAGTTGACGCCGTACATACATGTGTGCAAGTAAAGTTAATGGTTCTGTGCATGTTGATTCCAAAGATATTGTGATGACAAGTAATTGGTGAACAATTGGCGAAGTTTTACAAGAAATCTGGAAAATATATGTGATTTTTGATTATCTGTGATATATGTATGTAGTTTGATGCTCCTCCTGTAGGCATATTCTTTCTCGAGATAATGTGGTAACGAGAAAATGGAGATGAACGGAATATTTCAGGAAAAACTTTGACTTAGTGTATAGATGAAGTTGTTGTTAACTGATTTGGAATGACAGTGTGCCTACGCTTACCAAAACGTCTTATTTACGACACATGTATAAGAAAAATGTTTTACACACGCTCATTCTGGGACATTTCACCTTCAGTTGAACATGTATCTACAATCACCCATTAGATCAAGTGATATAACTTTGCCAAATTTGGCGACAGAACATTCTAGCTTGTTTTGCGCCATAGACTAATTTTGCTATTATGATTTTACCGCAAATGCATCAATCTCATATTTGTCAACTAATTGAAGTTAATTTATTAGCGACGATGCAATAAATGTTACGTCACTTTGTCCTCCCGCTTATATGGTCTTAAGAATTGTTTTTTAATTTTATTACAGAAAATCATAATGGGGTATATTTCAGAGAAAAAAAAAACAGTTTCCAGAGTTCTGGAGTCTTTGAATGTAAATTTGTATGATGACGTCATAATGGCGTTATAAGGCCTCCTACTCGACCATTTTCCTGCCGCTAAGGTTTTTCTTAAAGTAAGAGCCCATTCTCCTGGTGCAAAATGGTGTTTGTGTCTGTAAGTGCGATATCATTTCACTCGGAAGCGTCCCGACATTCAATATTTATTTGCCCACCATAAAAATCTTTCCGCGTCAATACTTGAAAGTTCTACTTCGTATGACAGTCTGCACCAATTCAAAATGTGTATAAAATAAAATAATAAAAATACAAGACACAAGACATTTAACATTGCCAACTGTATTCTATCAACAATTCTGTATGAAATAATTTTGTTCATTTGACAGTATACTGGCAATAAAATATCGTTATTTTTACAGTTTTGATATTCAACTATAATATGTTATAGTTAACTGGAACCCACTGATAATACCATATAGTCGAGTGAGAGTAGAACATGATTCCACCATTATGAACCAAGGGTTACACTCACGTACCATAATAAAGTTCACAAAATTGCTGACTTTGACAGCAGAGCACTATTGTTAGGCTAAGTTGCAGGCTGTTTTAGTGATCCAAAACCATGGGATGTGAACATATGACATATTGACTCTCAATTAATATATAATTGAATGAAAATTTTAATTGAAGAATTTTAGTTGCTTCTGAATGGTAGGGGGTCTATATTTGAACGCAATTTGAATATTTTGGTTTTTACAAAATCTCTGATAAAATCATATAAATTTTGAATTTCTAGGACATTCTACGTATATTCTAGTATGGTGATGTCTCGGGAGTGACCTGATCAAATCAGAATGGCCATTCAGTTAAATAACCCATACTGAGAACCTTTCATATTCTTGGACTGTGTCAATCATGAAAAAGCTCCATCAAGCTACTATGGATTTGCCTTCGATAGGTTTATAAACCACACTTAGTTTCCGAGGGTCTACAACTTCATATCAATTTGAAGACAATTCTTTCAGCTTTCAAATACTATAAATTGTGTACGAATCGGTATTTTGGAGTCATTATTTTGAAAATAACTCTACCTAGACATATTTTTCTGTGTCTCTTTCTCCGCATTTCCGACTGTCAAGTTTGAACGTTAAAACTCATACTTCCGTTTCAATGGAGATTTCTCTATTATCTGGTTCATCAAAAAATTTATAATTTGGCAGCAGTAATCCCTAATCACTCTAATTAATTTTTCACCTGTTTTTGTTCACCTATAATATTTTTCAAAACAGTTGTAACCCTGCACCGCTTGTACTTAGTGAGAAATCCTTGCGAACATGACACCTGCTCGAATTACAAGCGTCGGGTCCGTCATTCATAATTCAGCCGTCGTCCAATAGAGAATATCCGCGTCCATAATTCATAATCCAAAGACCTATTCCATATTTCATATAACAGTATTGGCACAAAATTCAAAAAGACAATCATAGTATACATAAACATAGGCTTGCTTCCTGCAAGAGAGAAGCGGTCAACAGTTTTTAATGATGCCGGCATGACATCATGATGTTCCAAAAGTATCAAAATCCGTATCGCTGATCAGTATTCTTAATCCATAATATTCGTTGTAAAGTCGTCATCTAAAGAATGATGTATCTCAGTCACGCTTTGATTGTAACTGTTCATATGAGTACCATGAGGATCTTGAAGTACATGGTTTCATACGGCCCCTAGCCCCGGGTTGAGCGGAATTAGGCACAAGTTACGAAACGTAACGCTATAGATCTTGCACGCTACAGCAGAGACAACACATCGATGTTTACATTAAACAGTGCTTTCAAAATGGATTATAGTACTCACACAGACCATATATCTCACATTCCAGTGGACTTTTTTCAACAAAATTGGTCAAGAGTTATGTTTTTGAGCCCCCAAAGATATATGATATTTTTCTGGAACTGACCGGCGGCCATTTCGTCAACTTCATTTCGTCAACTTAATTATGGCATGGGAGTGTATAATAATAATTCCCAACATTCGGGTAATAATAATTAAATTACACCACATTATTACTCTATATCTGTGAAATATAAACTCTAACTCAATCAGTGCTATTATTTATTGTAATAAATCGTGTAATTTATGTGAACAGATCAGGCGCTTTCGTCACCAGTTTATCTCGAATATACTCAAATGCTTTACGGGGGTGTAAAGTACATTCGGGCCGTTCGTTGTGGGAAATAAAAAATCATTTTTTTTGTGTAGTACAGAGCAGAGGACACCTTGGTAGAGATATCGATATACGATAACTTTCTGGTCCAGAAATAGCTTGCCATACCGGATAGGCTGTATTTATAGCGGAAAATATGAATGCCCACCAAATACGAACGGATGTCAATGACGTCATGGTAACCAATGCCTACGGGACCAATGACACCTACATGTATATAGCTTCTATATTTCAGAGAATTAAATGATATGGAAATATTTTTTAACACACCCCGAACCATTTCACACATTTATGATCGGACCAGTTATGTACGAATTTCAAGTAGCGAATGTGCAATTCTAGATTTTCCTTATTTGGAACAATAACTTCCTCGATGGTTACTTTCTCTCTTTTAATATCGACCTTTATAGGCCTATGTCGACTAGTAGTGTAGAAACTAGCATAGAGAGGTAATCGTTAAAACAAAGTTTTTGTTGCATATTCGGTTCATGGATAAAACATCGTGAATATGGATAACCAGGAAGTGATTAAACATTAACAGTAACAAACATCAACACGTGTAGTACTTGTGTTGACTTCGGTCATGGAATATGCAAATTAGGCCTTTCGTTATTAAATTGATACGTTATTGAAATCATTAATGTATACTTTCTCTGCCTTAGTTTTATAGAGTTGCTTGAATTTCTCATAAATAATATCTATATGATATTTGGCAATACAATATATCAACAGCATATACAAGGGCAAGCCGTGACCAATCAATACCACTCAGTAGCTGGTTGGCTACTCGTTGGTGGATAACTGATTGGTACTGGTAGGAAAGGTCCCTTTGCGGTACCGTTCAGTTTTCAACTGATCAGTACCAACCGGTAACCAACTGGGTACTGATTGGTCACCCATTGGATCCAATGAATTTTCTACTAATTGGCTACCATGCAGTTATCAATCAGTTACCAATGAGTTACTGCTATGTTGCCATTCCAATTTTCCAAACTTGGTACCAGTTGGTAACAATTCAGTGACACTTCAGTAAATTGATTGGTTACAGCTCAGTTACTGAACGGCTACCAACCAATTTCTGCTTACCTGCCAGTAACTCTTAGGAAAGGAAAGGAAGGTAGGAAAGGTCCCCTTGTGGTACTGTTTAGTTGTCAAGTTTGTCACCAATCAGTAACTGAACAGTATCAATCGATCACCAATCAGTTACCACACATTTCATTTATGGTATAATCTATTGGTTACCAGCCAGTGACAGACCAGTAGCCTTCAAGTCAGAACTGCATGGTACTGCAAAGTTGGGATCGTTGTGGTTACCAATTGGTTAACAATCAGTTACTTGAAGGTAGCTGCAAAGAACCTGGCATATACTACCAAGTGGTGGCTGATTGGTAACTGCACGGTACTGTTCAGTCAGGACTTCATGGTACCAATGCTGAACTTTTGGTGTAGTACCAACAAGTTACCTGGAGGTTACCAACAGGAAACTGAACGGTACCAATTGGTACAGAACTGAATGGCACTGAACGGTGGAAGTTTGCCTGTGTAGGTATTCCAATTGTACTAATTGTGCACCCCTGTTGGCTGACCTATATCTGTTCTCTTATGAATACGACTGTATGCAGACGCTTTCAAAAACAGATAATTTCAAAGCCCGTTCGTTCTCATTCACCAAACGCTATATAGACGATCTTCTTGCTGTAGATAATCATTATGTAAATGGCGCAGTGAAGGATACATATCCGCCTTCGCTGGATTTGGATAATCACTATATAAATGGCGCAGTGAAGGATACATATCCGCCTTCGCTGGATTTGAAAGAAACAACAGATGGCTCCAAAGGCACATCATATTTTGACCTATATCTCTAAAAAATGATGCGAGCCTTCTATCTCGTCGACTTGACAAGAGATGATTACATTTTCGACATCGTAAACTATCCCTGTCTGGAAGGTAATATACCAGAGGGGCCATATCTCGCCTACTAGCAATTGCTACAACCTGTGTTAAATATGACGATTTTAGCAAAGTCCCAATACATTATTGCAGAAACTTATAAAACAAGGCGCCTCCACTCGAATTTTCTCAAATTTGGCGATACATATCGCATGCTGATAGCAAAACACGAGCTTAGCCTGCAAGACCTATGGCGGTACGTTTGCGTACCTTGTGCCTAATTCCGCTTAACCCGGGGTTAGGGGCCATATGAACCTATGTGTTTCAAATCTTCTGGTTAACCTACTCTAAAGCACATACCAAGAATCTAACGATTCGTGGTATGTGTTGTATCTCAGGTATGCTTTTATTGTACCAGTTCATGTGGCAATTTTGAGGACATGACCACACGGCCCCTAGCACGGGCATAAGCGGTATTAGATACAAATCTAGAGAGTTATGATGGAAATGCTCTGACAACTCGTATATTGGTAATTGGTGAGCTGTGTTGTTGTGCCAACTCGTACACCGGGGATTGGTGAGCTATATCGTCATCAGATGAAAATAACGGCATTTAACACAAAGAATAGTCTGTAAGACCCGATATCGACCCAGGATCAACTTCCCACAATGCCAACAACCTAATTTAAAAAAAATCCCGTGACTGTTAATTATTTGTTACGTAATGTTCATTATGTACGGAATCTGTGATAGCTTTATTTTAGTGTGATAGCCTTATTTAAATGTCGAGATCCTTCGCATTTGAGAGCGAAAAGCAAGTACAAAATATGATAAGAATTGAACTAACTTCCAGAAGTGCATTTAGTTCATGTTTGAACAATTTAAGCAAACTTGAATATTTCACCAAAGTCCCATAATCGATTTTTAAAAGTGTCTATATGGTTGTTGGCTGCTTGACGAGTACCTTTGCCGTATAGCACACATCCAGTTCATTTGCCTCTGTCTTTAATATGTCCATGTACATTTTCGTCAGATTCTTGTTTGATTTGCAGTGGAACCACTCTTCCTCCTCTTGGCCTGTTTCTCTGGAGTGACTGGCCAGACTCCAGGTACGTCAAATCCGAATTGTTTATCTTGTAGTGTACATTTTCATTTAGAAAACTTGATTAAAATTTTATATCAATAATATTATGCAGAAATGCCTTATTATTGTGATTGAAAAATAATATAGTCGCGGAAATGATCTATGCACGATGGTCGTGTTATCTATTATCGAATTTCATGCCCGTAACACGAATACTGGATAAAGCTCCCGAGGGACCATTTACGATAAAACGTCAGTTTGGTCTACACATGGTGCGGTTGAAATCGAAAAGTAAAATGTTGCAAAATTAATTGTGTTTTAATTTAACGGCTAGAGAAAATATCTGTGCAGAATATGTGAAAGTTCTATGTTGATTGCGCTATGAATATAGTTATTACAGGAAATTGAAATCCGCAGCATGTGCTATTTCTTGAAAAAGGTCTGAATCGAGTCGATCAAACACATATTTAGGCTCAAGAACCCCTTGGACCAAATGGATTTTTCAGCAGTGGAGATATAATGCTACCGTGCATTAACACGTTAAATGGCGTTTTGTTCCAAATGGTCCTTCGTGTCAAACTGTGCGTTTGAATGACTCAATTTATGCCAATTTTTCACGAAATAGCAAATGCACGGATTTCAATTTCATGTCATAACTATGCAGTCGAGCTAGAACTTTCGTACTTCCATCTATTTTTTCGATTTCAACCGCACCACGTATAGGTCAAAATTCCGCCTTATCGTACCACCTCCTTTGGTATATGGGTACCTTGCCTGACGATCCCGTTTGGGATTCTTTTTCCTGCCGACCTGCTTATAGTTGGCGACACATGTGGGCCAAGTTTTTGATAAAACTGAACAGATTCAATTCTTTATATCCAATATCGGGGGATCTTGCCTCAAGGTAATGGTTGGGATTGTTTTTCGTGCCAATCCGCCTACGGGTGCGCCACCTGTGCGCCAAGTTAAAATTGCATTCCCCGACAGTAAACTTTTGAAAACCTGAACCTTCCCTCAAAGTTATCGTTTGTATCTATTTTTTTCGATTTCAACCGCACCACGTATAGAGAAAATAACCCCTTATCTTATTATCTCCGTTAAGCATAGGAAGTGTGTTTTGCTGGGGCAAGTTCGGAGTCATTATTCATTATCCGCGATCGCATTTAATTGTCAGTATCCATCCCTTTCTCAAAAAATATATGTGATTTGTCCGATTTCTTGCACTTAAATAGAGTTTGCTTGTACGAAAATCACCAGTACAAAACAGACACACAGGCTGGTATTCTTTATGATTGTCCAAGATTCATAGCCTGGCCCGAAACTGTCGTGCCTTCAATTGATCCAATCTGCTTCATTTTAGATCCGAATATTCAATATAGACTCGTCAATGGGTTGGACCAAAATAGTGGACGTCTGGAAGTGCTCTACAACAATACATGGGGAACTGTATGCGATAATATGTTTGATGACAAGGCCGCCCTGGTAGTCTGCAGAAGCCTGGGACTTCCATAGTATGTACCGACATCCTTAGTTACCGAAGATCATGTAGCGGGTAGAACTGTATATACAGCACCGATCTAAAAACCCCTCCTCTACTATATCTTGATCTATAATATCGATATTATGGATGAGGATATAGTAGAGGAGGTATATGTAGATCGGTGTAGGTCGTATAGAAAGCATTTTATCATCATTGTGGTATATGAGAAAAGGTGGGAAATAATTATTTTCTCGATGAAAAAGAAATTAAAAAAAATATTAACAACAACATCGGCGAAGACAATCACTGCTAACCAAGCCACTGTGCTGCGTTCCTCCCAATTTCAGTGTTTGTCACAGTTGCTTGTAGACCAATACCCGGTACGTATATTTTCGATTGATTTGAAAATTAATAAATATGTAATCATATTTTCTTCAACCGGATTTTCTTTCTTTATATTTTTCTTTCATATTGATCAATTTTCATAATTTATTGAAAATATATGTATTCATCTACCACCAAATATCAATCAAGCCAGGCAACTGTGATATTGACGGATAGGTTATCACGGTCGCCATGGTTGCTGTAAAGAAGTGAGCTGATTGGACAATTATACACAGGGTGTTGCTTGGTTGATTGACTGAAAAATACAGTCGCATTTCCCATGAACACGATCCATTTCCATATGTACCGGGTACCAGGAATATCTATGATAGAGACACCCCTGGTTTTAGCGAGGCTGGTGCTGCCTATGCCGGCTTGGTGTCATGGCGTAGATATAGAGTTAACCGTCATGAGAACATACTCCATCCACACCCTTACCGATGCGCGAGGGATGAAACTTATGAAAACGTATATACGATTAACACAGACATTTACTATACAGATATACCAGGTTTCGGGGGTGTATTTGCGATATATCCCGGTCAAGACCATAGAAAATTTCCCGAGCTTTAGCGAGGGAAATTCGCCATGGTCGAGACCGTGATATATCGCGAATACACCCCCGAAACCTGGTATATCTGTATAATTACACCGCATATGCTAGTAAAGAGAAGCATAGATGATGACAGAAGATAATACAAATTAATGTAAAATAGAACCGAAGTTTATTTTATGTGTTTCTAGGAGTGTTGCTACTCAGAAACGAGTCGATCTCATCGCCAGCAAACGCTCCAAATCTGTCGTCTGTGGACGCTGCCATGTTTGTTTACAAACAAGACGTCGAAGATCGCCATCAGGGGAGATAATTTGGCGGCGGGATAATTCAGCAAATATTTTAGGCAAATACCTCGCTGCCAAGGCAACGAAAGGCAAATTTTCCCGCTGCCCCTGATAGTCGCGTGAGAATGACTTGTGGATGAGAATTTGCCGTAAATGCCCCGGCTAAGAACCAAGCTAAACTCGTCTATATTATATAATGTGTAATTATATATAATACTGTACTGTACTATAGTATACTTTAGAAATTTCATGAAAATACCACAGCAATTTACTATAGTACTGTACTGTAAAATATTGTTTTTTTTGTGGATTATGACAAACCCAAAATACTATTCCGTCAAATATGAAGGAAATAACAGTCCCTCAGAATTATCTGAGAGAATGTATCCTCATCGGCGAGGGAATATTATCTTGTCGATAAGGGAATATTCCATTAATAGTGAGTGATTCCCACTAATTTTGAGGAAATGGCATTACCTCAAGCTTTGTACTATAGAAATAGTTATTTCTTTAATATATCATAAAGTATTTATTTTTCTAATAGTCCATTTGCTGCATACTGAAGATTTCGAATTGTTTGCCTAATATAAAAATACGAAAAAGCAAAATATATTCACCTGTACCAAAAATTAAGCTTTTATAATGGTATGACATAGAAGACGTCTGGAGATATCCATTTCAATTTGGATCTGTCGATGAGCATTACAGGTGCCCAACGAATCTTTACCTAAAACATGGTGATCATTTGATCAAGTGATTAACGCATCTTTGCCTAATATATGATGATCATTTGATCAAGTAATTAACGCATCTGTACCTAATACATGGTGATCATTTCATCAAGTAACTAATTTTCTTCAAACTTTTGTGGGAATAATATTGAAAATTCAGTAAGTTTTAGACTGGAAAATAACTCATTTTCTCCTCGTTTTTTTCATATTGGCCTTATAACATTTTCTACGCTATTGTTCTGAAATATACCTATCATGACATTTGGATTCAACGTTGTACAGAAGTAGACCTAAATATAAGGCGTGCCTCATTTTTTCTAGATTTGCGTCCCAAAGTAATCTGGAAGTTCATGTATTACTGATGCGTACCTTGGGAGATATTAGTGAAGATATTTGAAGGCTTAATTTTCAAAAACTCTCAATTGCAGTTCACAAAATTGCCACTAAATTATAATGCCCTGAATGAATAGCTTTCAGAAAATGTAGTAATCATTTGCCGGGTTTATTTTTTTTGCAATTTAATTGAGCGAGAAGTAATAAGGTGTTGACAATGTTATCGCTAGGTATCGTGAAACCTTTAGATCACAAATTAACAGAATGCTTTCAACAGAAGCAGGATCGTAATAATCGTCAAAACCATTAGAGGTAAATGTTTGGCTGCTTCATCAACCGCCCACGGAGCGGTAATATTGTTAATATAAATGAATTTGAATCCAAAATTTCTATATCTCATAAAGACTACCCAGAGCACGCTTTTTCTCGCGTTGGCCGCGGTCCAATGCTTTTTGTCTACCTGACATCATCTGGTCTGTTCAAAATCGGATATATCCTCCTCCAAAATGGTATTCAGCTGATCAGTCAGGTCCACGCTTCCGTCTATTGAATGATAGAAAACACACCCTTTTTATTCGAGGTATTCAATACCAAAAATGAACTGGAATGAACAACTTTACATACAAAAAGATAAATAAATTATTAATAGTAAATCGAATCGGGTTCAGTAAAATAGAATACAAAGCCAAAAGATACTGAAAAGACTTTGTTACATTCAATAAATTCAAGATTTATTTACCTTTTATGATTTTGACCGATTTCCACATAAACGTACTCATCCCGAAACATCGCAAGTTTGGCACAGTGCGGTTTGATAATATGAACTGCCGTCCCTCACCTGTAGACAACAATCGCGAACACGAAATCGTACTTGTCATTCGTGAGAATTCTCTCATCACACCCTGCATACCAAACGGCTGCTCCAACTTCCGCCGGAGGGTCAACTTCCGCCGGAGGGAAGATCGTGCAAAATAGTAGGACAACTTGTTGGTTTTTACGTTCATATGTCAGAACCATACCCTATCAACAATTACATCCATTAGAAGCCGAATCTACAAACCTTTCTTAGAAAAACTACATCAAATATGCATTTTATCTAATTAATCAAGAATATACCTACGATCGTTATGTAAAACGAGGTTGCCTTTTAATGGCAAGATGATATTTATATGTGAAAAGGAAGAATTTTGATGATTTTAAGACGCATGAATATGACCTGTGTGGAAGTGGTGATACAACATACGGCGGAGTGAGATCTGACTACCGCCGGAGTCAATAATAATATGATACAATTACCGCCGGAGTACCACTGTCTCTTCTTGGCCGAGCTAAATGAATGTACCGTCCTCACTCAATACTGAATCCATCGAACGAATGAAAAAGATACTATTTTAAAGCGAAATCCACTGAGTTAAACACACCATTTACACTGCGAAAAATATTGTGTTGTTTTAACACAATTTTGTGCTAAAATGGCTACAACACAAAATGTTTTGTGTTGAAATCAACATGGTTTTATGTTTAACTTAATATATCAACACAAAATTGTGTTGAGTTCAATACAAATTAGTGTTCATTCTTACACAATTTGTGTTATTTTCAACACAATTTTGGTGCTAAAATGGCTTCAACACATTTGTTTTCGCAGTGTATGGTCTGAGATCTAAATCTGGCTTGAACCACAATCTTTAGGCCCAATAAAAGGACGTTCCTCACCCTAAGAAATCATCATCAGAATTTCACCAAATTTTGCACGGATGTACCTTGGAAATATACAAATTCATTTCAAGAAAAAAATTACTAAGTCATCGAACTCACTTTCAAGCTCATGACGCCACCTATGGGGCGTTTTTGTCTAATTTGTAAAAAAAAAATGATGAAATTTAAATTGTACGATTTTGCTCCAAAAATTGTCACACACCACCGAATATCAATGTGCGCTGCTCATGTTCACGTGGTCTTTGTCTTTCAGACTGGACCATTTCCATCTGAATTCAATGATAATTTGCTCATGGAATTGTCTGACTGTTAAAGCCTATAGCTAATTATTCCCATCCAATAATGGGATCACCGAACTCGTTTGACTTCTAACATCGTCCGACGCAGATTTCCTCTAAAAGTGGCGGAAATCAATTGACGTTGCTATGCCGTGTGCTGTTATCAGCGTGATCGAAGGGAGACTACCTAATGCAACGTCATTTGGCATTCGCGCTATAAATACATGCGCGACGTTGTGCGCATCAGCAAAGGTGGGGAACGTCTTTAAACTAAATCCACGGAGTTAAACACACAACTCCTTGTCATTTATGGGCTGAGGCCTAAATCTCGCTTGAATCACAATAGTTGGGCCCTATCATCGCCTGGATCCGTTCTAAACATAAGGCCTACCAAAGAAAGCCAGTCATATATCAATGAGACTAAACTCGCACACGCTATACGCTGACCATATGTTGACCTCAGGCCGCTGTCCAGCATATTCACTTTCGTCCAATCAGACACAACCGTAGGTGTTCAGCCGACCGTGACTCCGCCAAAAAGCTGAATTTCGCTCTCTTTCAAAAGTGTTTTGACGTAAATTCTCATATTTTTTCACAAATACAATTACATGAATTTTTCAGGTAAACATTTGTCTTTCTGGTGAGGGGTAAATAAATGTTTCATTGGTAATGCAAGGGGGTGAAATCAATCGGTTTTTGTAGACCTATGCTGTCGGTCAAGGCATTCTCCCATTCGTTTAACATGGAGAAGGGATTCACACTACTACTTCGGTTAAATCGAATTTAGATCCGCCAAATAAAATCATAAATTACATTAATTTGTAGCATAGGGAAGGTGATATATTGCAGAAACTTTGTAGGGGTAAATACGTTTGGGGGAACCTATATTTATTCAGATATAGCAGTTTATAATCGGACCTCCCATCTCGAACAATGCTAAATTTGGACCGGTTGGAGAGCCGTACGTGAGCCGGAATGTCAGTGCGTGTGCACGCCACGCCCGCGTCTGGGTTTCTTGCACATGCCGTGGTTATTTTCAGTCATTATGTTATTATTGTCTCGTCACATTGTTCGCATCACTGCTTTGATCTTCATCATAGTGTAACGCTAACCTAGTGAGTTGCCACCTAGCTTTATTACCTAATTTTTCCATAAATGGTGTAGTTTAAACAACTCAATAAACTCAGAAATTTTTATCTATTACGGTACTTCTTGTTCAGAAACGCTTAATGGTGCTTTAAGGATAGCTGTCCCTTTAGAGGCAGTTTTTGCACCCCCATGACCATTTGTCGTCGGTATCAATAAATATACAACATAATCATAATAAACTATATATTTTATGAAAGTATACATCATAGGGATTCCAACTATATGATTTGTATAACTGACGCTGCTACTGTGTAGAAAATATTTCAATTTTAACAAATTAAAATGAAAACAGTAGCGTCCATTTTTCAATTGAAATTTCATGAAAACTGTTGGTCTTGTTTCAACTTTAATGGTATACCTTGGTAGGAGACAATTCGAACTAGTAAACTTTATCTCATTTTTATTTAATTTTTGCCTGGTTTTGTTTTTATAACTATTTTACTAAAATAAATTGAAAAAAATGTACTTTTTAACGGTCGTTTGTCTTAAAAGTTGGATAATTAAAAAACGAAGCCGACCTTACAAAAGTGAGATAAGGTTTTCTAGATCACCTTATAAGTAACAAGCATGCCAAATTTCAAAAGCGTAGCATGGATACTTTTCGAGAAATAAACGTTTGAATTTCGGATTTTGTACAAAAATGAAAGGCTAGAAGTCGGGCAAAATGTGTCCAGCTATACAAATGATGAATTAATCCCTATTTTTTGCTTGAATTCTATTGTCAAATACATTTTTAATCTGTCTAATGAGACCTACTCGAATTTCTGCTTATTCTGGATAACTATTACACTAAGTTTTTTTCATCAAGTCGGTTTAAAGTCCAATTTAAACTTTAAAAACCTGCTAAAACTTGTTCACACCTGTGTGGATTACTTCACGGCGGGTGTCTGAGTGAAGTGTCACTGTCATAACTAGAAACAAAAATAAGGATGTTTGCATGGTTTTGATCAGAAGTGTAAATAAGTAGGACTAATAGATAATTAGCTTACCATAATACTGCGGAAATGAGTTTTAGAAAGGGAAATTTAACAGACAAAAAAATAGTAACCAAGCGCAAGCTAAGGCAATCTGTTTAATTGTTCCAGGGCCTCGGAAACTAAATTTTCAATCCTAATATTAAAGCACTTCTATTTATAATTTTTATCTCATTTTTTCACCAAATGTTAGAGAAAGTAGTGAATATTTGAATGAATAATAAAAAAGTGACAAATTTTGACCCTCTAAGGGGATAGCTATCCTTAAATAAATGCTCTCAAAAGTGTTTGAGGGTTATCCGATACTTAGACTGTATCTGACGGATACACATTCGCAACATTCTCACGGCGTCAGATTGTATACCTCATACTGTCAGAAATATCGCTGTTTCATCGACAGTTTAGGGGGTGACAAACTGCTGATGAGAACACCTAGGCCAATACACGAGTTGGCACGATGGAGCGTAAATGTCGAGGATAAAATTAGTGATGATCATGGCTATTTCTGCATGGTTAACATATAATAAAGTGGCCTGATCGTGTACATACACAAACGCATAGAGATTAGATCCTCCGGCGGTAATCATATCTTCGAGACATGCTCCTCCGGCGGTATTTGTATCATATACGAACATGCATGCGCTAGAAAAACTAACAGTGACCGAAGTAGATTGAACTATTTGAAACTACAAGCTATCAGCCTGCTGTTAAGGAACTACTCTTCATATATCTATAACTTATTTGGCGGATGATACACAAATAGATGATTTTTTAAGCATCTAATCACTGTTATGTTGCAATATATCTCTTAATGTCAGATAAAATGAATTGTAATTAAAAAATAATACAAGGACGAGTTGAAAATTTCACACGAATTGCTAACACGTCCCCTTGAGAACATTTTCTCATTACATTTTCAAGTACTAAATACGTGAAAACTACCAAAAAATGAAAAATCTGAACTTACTTAGCTTCTCAAATTTGAAATTTCCCTCCGGCGGAAGTTGACCCTCCGGCGGAAGTTGGAGCAGCCGTTTGGTATGCAGGGTGTGCTCATCCACGTCTTCAATCCTTCTCGTCTCGTCAAGATTCATTTCTCATCCTGCAGCAACT